>PVIJ01000713.1:167014-254569 GCA_004024925.1 Scalopus aquaticus | reverse complement strand
ATCATAAGGATAAGGCAGAGCCACACCCTCTCCCCCAGAGAACACACTAGGCCCTAAGGGGAGGGAAGGTTTTTTATTTAGGATCAGTGGACTCTCCCAGGCTACTCCAGAAGGGGTGTTTTCCAAGCCCCACAGATCTTAACAGACCATGTACCCCCAGACTTACCAAACAGAGGGCAGGAAGATGGGTATTTTTCTAGGCACTGTCCATGCCTCAAAGGCAGCTTCATGTTGGGTCTCCCTCTCCCCCATGCCCATTCTGTGTTTGTCGTCTCTCTCTCTTCCTCTCCCAACCCTCTCATCCCCTCTTCCTCGGCTCCATCTCTCTTCCCACCTTCATTTCCCGTCTCTGGGCATGTGGAGGTGGCAGGCCTTAGTGGTCAGGCAGATCCGCCAGGCATGACCAGGCTGGCGGTCAGAGAATGCAGTTGTGTGTAACTAGGGTTGGAAATTGAATGAAACTGAAGGGAAGTGGTGAGGGTCCCAGGCCAGACTGGGGAAGACTGGTTCCTCTCCTCCACCCCCTCTGGGGCCTGGTCTGCGCACAGGATGGCAACAGCCAAGGCTGTGATTGCTACAGAAAAGCCCATCTGGCACTTATCCTGCCTGGGCCCATAGCCAGCAGCCACACCCCTCCAGAGCAGCCTCCCTGGACAAGCGTTGCAATGGGTGCCAGGCCCTAATTCACACAGGCCTAGGTCTGGAGTTTATCTAGCCAGGCCCAGCCAGCCCTTTGTCACTTTCTGCCAATTCTTATGGTTCTCTCCCTTCTAGGTCCCTTAGGTCCCATTCCTCACTTGAATTGTGAAATGGGAAGGGCTGGTCCAGCAGCAACCCCCCCGCACATTCTCGTGTCCCGCGCCAGAGTCCCTCCTCCTCTGCTGGTCCCAAGCCTGCCTCTCCCCCTCACAGGCAGTCCTATTTCTCCAGCCCTATGTCCATCTGTGTTGCTGGAAGTGTTTGTTCTGCCTGGCGGGGCAGTTTGTCACCAGCACATGTCTCATAACAGCACGTTCTTACCTGTGTTTGTGTCTCCAGCTCCAAGGCTTTGTGGCAGGGTTGGGACTAGGGAGAAGCCAATGAGGCACTGGGCTGAGGTGCAAAATTTAAGAGTTCAGGAATACTTGACTGTTTACTAGGTCTGGCCTTGGTCTAGCCTAGCTTCTTCCACCTCAGCCCTACCTCAGGCTCTGGGCAAGTCTCTGAGCTTGGGGGCATCAGCAAGGGTTGGAGGAGAGGGATCACCTAACCCCCTAACTGTGGCTTCAAAACCCCAGACCAGCATCCCCTTCCCAGAAACCGCAGACTCCCATTCCACTGCTGTCCCCCACCCCAACAGGGGTGAGCAGCACCACTCTGGGTGCTGCCAGGACCCTGCCCTAGGAGGCCACGTGCAAACCAGGCCGCCCCGCCCCTCCCCCCTACTCACTTCCGCTCCCGCGCACCTGAAGCTCTAGTGGGGATGTCCGTAGTTGGGGAGGTGCCGGCAAGCCCAGGATCCCCCTCCTGGCTTCCTCACGGGCCTTAGCAGTGGGCAGAGATGGCAGCCCGCACCGGGGTTGACCGATCTATAACTCATCCCTCCCACCTCCACCCCCCCCACCCCCGCCCACGGGCTACTGGCCCGCTCCATGCTCCACTGGGTCCTCGCCCGGCACCGCTGGGGGCTGCAGGAAGAGTTTTGAGAGGTTGGTGGGAAAGGAGGCCCGGAATAGGCAAAAAAACGGTGCCTGTGACCCCGAAGGGGGACAGAGTTAGGGAAACGGGATCGAGCCCTCCCAGGTGCCTTCCCCAACGGGCGAACTCCAGCGCAGGCTTCAGAGAACTCCAGGAAGAAGCAGATGGTTCCCCCGAGCTGGAGGGCACCGGTAGTGCCCCTCCTCCCCCTCCCCCCTACCCCCCATAGCTCCGGTCTCAGTTCTTTTCCCAGCCCAGGCTACGGGTGAGGGGACAGGATGGGGATCCTAAAAAGGATCAGTACTCCTCGCCATCCCCCTCTGAACCTAGAGCCCAAGACTAGTTGTGAGAAGGAGAGAGAACTATTGCCTAAGAATAACAAGCAAATTATATGGAAACTGGGAATGCAAATACATCTGGAAATTCTTATTTGACCCGAGGGGCCTTTTCTTGGGGAAGAGAAATGAGTGAATCATCACATCAGGTCACCCCACCCCCAACGTCCCCCAGATCTTTTCGGCTTTGCTCTCCTGAGTGGCAGGCACTGGCTCCCCTAGCAAACAAACGACCCTCTTCCCACCCCTTTAGCTAAAGAATCTTCAAACTTGCTCTAGGACCAAGAACGTCTTTTTCCCTACCTTGAGCTGGCATGGCACACTTCCTTCAAGTCAGACCCAAGACTTCTGGATCAGAGTGGGACAGATGTATTGACTGAAGTTAGAGAGGAAACTTTCCAGGTGAGGATAAGTTACTATGAAATAGGTAACAAAAGGAAGCCTTGAGTGCCCGCCCCCTGCCCCATCCCCCCACCAACCACCTCTTCCAGGTGAGTTCAGCTTGCAGCACATGAGATGGAAGATGGTCAAAAGCATCCCAAGAATTCAAATCTACAGATTTATTAAGTGATAGTTGCATGCTGGAGGTATCACTTTCGATGCAGGACTAACTCCCTAGGGAACCGAGATCTATTTTAAGGTAAATTCTGAATCAGGAAGACAATCTGGATTAAAATTTCAGCTAAATGGTCAGCTGTCCCTGGGTTAAGGAAGTATTATCCCTCATGGGACCTCATGTCCCCACTTGGCTGGGGTGGAGTAAGGGGGTGGGAGGGAGTTATTTCTTCTCGTCCCCCCACCCCCCACCCCAGCCCACAGGTATCAGCAAAAGACTTCAAAAGAAAGCAGGGGAGGAGAGTCCATGTTCTACGAG
The DNA here is from genome assembly GCA_004024925.1 of Scalopus aquaticus. NCBI lineage: Eukaryota > Metazoa > Chordata > Mammalia > Eulipotyphla > Talpidae > Scalopus > Scalopus aquaticus. Next base: position 251,683 of record PVIJ01000713.1, on the reverse strand, counting down.
GTGCAGGACATCCTTCCAGTCATTTCTGCTGGGAAGAAGACATGTCTTGGTCAGACCCCTCTCATGCTGTGTCCCACCATGTCTCCTGCCCAGCTGTGGTCAGTGATGGTGCCAGGGCGGTTACTGCAAAAGAAAGCACTTTGGTGAATACTGCTCAGTCTCTTGGCCTCATTTTGGGGGAGCTAGCCTCTCCCTCCTCTCTGAGTGGGCCATGCTGGAGGCCTCCCCAGCATCTGGCGGGTGTCTCTGACTGAGGATGAACAACAGACAGCCCAGCAAAGCTTCTCGCAAGTCTTGGGATCCCAGGCGGCGGGCCAATCTGCGCAGCAGGGGCAAGAGATGCTGGCGGGTCAGGCGGGCAACTGGCAGCAGCAGGCGAGACAGCAACATCCGAAGCAGCAGAGGGAGCAGCGGAGCGGGCATGGCCGGGCCAAGGACTGCAAGGAAATCCAGACTCTAGGCTTACTCGTCCCTAACCCCTCCTCTCCTGGCAAAGACATGGGGCTGGGAGAATCCCCCCCACCCTTCAGCTTCTCCCTTCGGGCACCCCAGACCTCAGTTTTTAGGTGATTTTTACTTTCCTGAAGCCCTTCCTCTTGGCCAGGTAGCTGGGATGGGAGGATTCCCACCACAACATAGATGGAGACACAGCCAAGGAAAGGGGAAAATCTGGAGCTAGAACTAGCAGCTCACCCGTTCCCAGCCCCTGGGAGCTCCTCCAGTTCCCTGGAGCCGACCCTCCTGGGGTTACAGACATCTCAAGCACACCCCCAATCTTCAGACTTTACCTTCAATCAGCAGGACTTCTTTCTCCAGGCAATTCTAAATTTTCTTTTTAGGGCCCTGGGATCCACCCACAACTGACACCTTTCCCCTCCCAATCCCTCACCCCCCACCTCGTGCAGCTCTCACGGTTCAGAACTGCTGCTCACAATCTATCTCAAACTGAATTTGCCTGCAAAGGAACAACCTCACTGGAGGCTACTTGGGCTGCTCCACCCAGCCCAGCCCCACCCAGACTGATTGGGGTGGGGGGGATGAAGAGACAGCTGTGTTCTGGCACCTGGTATTTGGAGGGGACGAGGCAGCTGGACTGGGAATGAAAGAAAGACAGGCAGGAATTCTCCTTGACTGGGTGGGTGCAGACCTCAGAGTTGGAACCCAAACTGCACTTTCTAGTCATGTGACCTTAGGATCATTGATTCTTCTGGACTCCTTTTACTCAGCAACTGAGAAAGGGAGCATAGGACCTGGACAGGCTGGCACTTGTGGGCCTTCCCCTGGGGGATAGAGGAGCAGGTCACAGTTCATCCCAGTTGTACACAGCTGGGAGGCGCTCCCACTCAGGGACAGGAAGAGGGATATCCACCTCAGCACCTTCTTCTCCACCCACTTTCCCCCCTTAGATTATGTGAGGTCCCAGGAGATAACAAAATACAGGAACAACAAAGGTTTGTTTTCTTTTGTTGTACCACATTCTCCTACTTCATATAATGGGTATAATTTCTGCCTCGCTGGACTGACATGAGAGTGTTTTTGCAAGTTTCACAGCCTTGGAAATATGATCTTTTTTATCCCATCACTCGTCTCTTATTACCAGCCTCACCATCTCCAAAACCAGAGACCTTGAAGAAGGCTTAAATGGCAGAAAGTTTTGTTCTATTTTTACCCTGAGGAAGCAGGGAAGAGGAGCAGGAGTATAGATTCATAGGTGTAGTCTTCCTCTCCTTCCAGTTGTTTCCCCGAGGAGATGGTGATGGAGGAAATATAACTTAAAATAAGGCTAACACCTGACTCACACAAGGAGTGGAGGTAGAAGGAATTAACATAACCATGAACCCAACTATACCAGTGCCTAGATCACAAAAGCATACTCAGGCAGGTATCAGACTGCCGGGCGGGAGAAGGGGAAGATGAGGAGATTGAGCCCATTGTAGAATCTCTGTCTCCTCTCACATTCTAGTTAGTAACAGAGGAGCCATCCTTAAAGATGAGCCCCTCCCAACTGAAAGAAGGCTATGTCAGTGTCCGTCTCTGCAAGACCACGGGGCAGCCATCTCTCTGCCCACCTGTGCCTATGCAGGTGACTTCTTCACCAACTCTGTCCCTCTGCAGGGCAGCGGCTTGCCTGCCTGCCGTGACCTGTACCATGCCGGGTCTTCACTGACCTCCCTCAGCAGACGCAGCTCTCCTCAGGGCTGCCCGCCTGCCTGCGACCATGCAGGCCTCTCTCTTAGCACACCTGCCCCCTCAAAGGGGCAGCTCTTCCTGCCCGCTTGTGTCTATGCAAGCACCCTTTACTTCCCTGTCCCTTTCCCTAATAAGCCTGTTTAAGTATATCTAACGTCTCTCACTCGTGAAAAAACTCAGCCGCATGACGCTGAAGGGGAGCTCTGGTGAAACCTTTCCCAGAGTGGACCCAAGGACCTGCTCTCAAACCCATCACCTCCATAAACAACAGCAATGGGATGGTCTTGCATCATCCCTGTGCTGTGGAGAGGCTGTGTACACACATGTACCAAGCCTTGAGTTCATGGTCTCTCATTTTTTACCACTACTGTGCGTGAGAGGATTGTTAGAACATTTGTACGGATGAGAAACTGATGTCCGCAGTGATTAAAAAACTTGCCTACACAGCAGATAAATGGCCTGATCTCCCCACCGCCCCCAGACCTGCCCCTCCCTGTCTTTCCCATCTCTGTAAGTGGTAACTACATCTTTCCAGTTATTTTGGCCAAAATCTTGGAAGTTATCCTTGACTTCTCTCTTCCTGTCCCAGTTCACCACATTTGTAAATTGAGGTGGTCTACTTTCTAAATATTCAGAATCTTACCACTGACACCACCATGACTACCCTCATCTGAACTTTCATCATCTCTCGCCTAGATATTGTAGTAACCTCTTAACTGTGTTCCTGTGGTCAGGCCTTGCCCCCTGCCTTGGAAGCCACTGTACATTACTCATGAACATATGATGGGTTGCCTAGTGCTTACCAAAATATTTCTATTCCCTCCAAGGATGATGATAATGTCAGAGCCTAAGGAACACCCTCGGGTCATTTTAAATTGGTAACTCAGAAGAGAGCAGCTAGTCCAGTAACACATCAATAGTTTCAGGATCCACTCGCCCTAGATTGCACAACTCTTCCCAGTCCTGAGAAAAAAGAAACTCTCCTCAGACCCATGTGTCTTGCATTCGTCTCTGTCCTATATAATCTTCCTTTACTAGACACTCTAGGAGGCAGTCTTTCCTGCAGTACTGACTCTGCTGTCCTCCTGACGCAGAGCCACTAGCCAACAAATTGCTTCTTTTGTGGAAACAATCTTGTGATTCAGAGTCTGGCTTTCTGAGCTCAAGCAATAAAGGCAGGTTAGGTCAGGAACAAATTCCAGGGGCTTGCCTGGAATCCTCCTTTTTTAAAAAAAAAAAAAAGGTTTATTTTTAAAGATCGATTTATATGTGCATACAAGAGCTGGAGTGTAAGCCAGAGGTGGGGCCAGGGCGGGGTCCGGGGGAGAATTCACCAGAGACGGAGTGGGGAGCAGAACAGGCAGACTGATTGAGGTATACTGTTAAGGGGAGCAGTGGGCAAGACAGGAGAGTTCTGCTGTTCCATGTGGGAAGCTCCCTGGCTGGGGATCGAACTCAGGTCCATTGTGGTGGGCCTTCATGGTGGTAGTGCTGAGACTTAACCCCCAGGCCACCTGGGAGTTCCCAAGCCATAAATGTTTTAAGAGTGGCACAAGGCCGAAGCCATGCCGTTCTCAAAGCAGAATGTGTCATCTGTACCCAACTGTTCCAGCACGCACACCTATTAAAGGCTATGCCAATCTAAGTCCAGTCACTGTGAGACTCAACCCTCTGGAATTGACTGACTCAGATCCTGGGGTGGCTGGAGTGGAACATGGTGGCAAAAATTATTAACTCATCCTTGGAATAGGGATACTGTTGTTCATTCTGCCACCTCTATAATCTATGTGTTACAGGGCAACCCCAATATTCAATGGGGTGCCTGACTGTGGGTTCTTACCAGTGCGCTAAAAAAGACTTACAATAAGAACAATCGCAGGCACTCACAAAAAGGTTAGTAAAAGGTTTATTTACAAAAGGAAAGGGAAATAAAAAATGAATAACTCAGGGACGAAAGAGAAAGAGAGAGAGAGAGATAAATCTCCAAATACATCCTACCAGATCCGAAGAGCTGGAAACCCCCAGTGGCACACTGTAGCCTGGTGAGAAGCAAGAGACCCCCAAGGTCCAAAACTCTGGTTATATAGCCAACATGTCTGCTTAACTCCACCCCTCAGTTCCCAGTAATCCTCTCTTTGGGATGATGATGGAATTAAGGGATTAGTAGCCCTTAGTGTCTTGAATCTCTTTGGTCTGAGGTGGGGGTCCGTAAACCTTCCTGTGGAGTTTGTTGCAGACATCCTTTTACCCCCCCAACATATGCATAACTGCACCTTAGCATTTAGTCTCTGAATCTCCAATCTATGTGAAGTGACCAGGGCCCTCTCAAGAACCCCTTACATGGAAACTAAAAACAAAACTTTCTTAGGCTATCACAGTGCCCCTTTTCAGGAGAAAGTTTAAGAAGACAACACCCCCACCTCATCATCTTGATTTTAAGATTAAAATCCTTTTTTTTTGGTTTTTTTTTAAAGATTTATTTATACATACAAGCTGGGATACAGGCCAGAGGTGGGGGGGCGGCGAGAGAGCTCACCAGAGACAGAGTGGGGAGCAGAACAGGCAGATCAGAAATACACTGCTGAGGGGAGCAGCGGGCGAGGCAGGAGAGGTCTGCCGCACCATGTGGGATTCTCCCTGGCTGGGCGTGGAACCCGCATCGCACGCGCTGCCGACAGCTCTACAACGTAGCGCTCAACCGCTGCGCCACCAGGGAGACCCTAAAATCCTTTAAAGAAGAGGGGATGAAGGGTGTCCCTGGTGGCCTAAGGATTAAGCCTCAGTGCTATCTCCACTACAGCCTGAGTTCAATCACCAGTCAGGGAGCTAACCCACATGGCGCAGCAGACCTCTCCTGTCTCACCACCACTCTTCTTAGCAGTGTATTTCAGTAGATCCGCCTGTTCTGCTCCCCACTCTGTCTCTGGTGAATCCTCTAATTCCCTGCACCTCTGACCTACACACCAGATCTTCTATGCAAAAATAAATAAAAGAACAAGGGGGGATGGTGGTGCAGCTGAACACAGGGCCCCTGCCTTAGAAGCCGTACTACATTCCTCAGGTCCATGATGATGGTTGCCTAAGGCTTAATGAAATATTAACTAAAACATAAAGTCTCAAGTATAGTTAGACAAAGAGTTTATTAGATAATCAACGTGCAATTTTAAACCTGGGAAGTAGTCCAACAGATTGTACTCTAAGAGAGCTGTTCCAGTAAACACAAGTTTAAACTTAATTTATATAGGTAAAAAACGGGGAGTCATTGACATTAAGAATTTAATTATTCTTGATAGGAGGGCCTTCTGGTTCTAAATGGCCCTGAGCTAAATGATAAGCTGATACTTATCGTTTAGAGGAAAGCAAAGCAGGATCTAATAGCTTCCATTTTAATGAATGCACTTCAGAGATGCAAAAGCTGGGTACCCATTGTTAAATCCTTTTTGTTGTTGTTGTTTAATCTGGTGATAACTGCATACAAAGGGGAGCCAGTAAAAATGGCTTTGGGCCTCCCTGGTGGTGCAACTCGTTAAGTGCAATGCTGTGGAGCTGTGTGCAGCTGCAATGCGGGCTGGGGAGATTCCCACATGACGCAGCAGACCTCTCCTTCCTCTCCCGCTGCTCCCTTTGTTACAGGGCAGGAAGGAGGCACCCCCGAAACCCCAGACTTGCCCTGGTCTAAATGGTTTCTGCCATCCGCTGCATCAATACAAAACATAGAGGACCTTTTGTGGAAAGAAACTTTAATACAATTAGAAAAGACAGAGAAGACAAAGAATTTATTTTCTAAGTCAAGCACCCAGTGCTAACTAACTCCTTGTGGATAAAAGTCCACCCAAACGGGATTGGCCCAAAGCAAGTCTTGAAAGCCTGCCACTAGTCTAGAACAGCTTTTTTCAGGGACCCACATATAAGGGTCAGAAACAGCCAGACAATTCTGGGAGGAACAGAACAAAATCAAATCCAAAATCAACATAGCCATCATTAACTTCTCATGGATCTCTCACCCACATCTCTTTCAATCAGTCCAGGCCAGTGCAGCTTCTTTACAAGTCTCTCTGCTCCTTGGGCCTCTTCTGGCTCTCCATCCTTCTTCTGTCTCCTCCTGTGTTCTGTCTGTGTTCTGTGTCTCCTCTATGTGTGTCCTCCATGTGTGTCCCTTCTCAGCTTCTTACATCCTGCTCAGTTGCACTCTGCCTTGGGTGGGACAGGGAACCTGGGACACACCCTTTCTTCTGGGGACCACCCTGTTACACCTTCAGCAGTGTACTTCAGTCGACCTGCCTGTTCTGCTCCCCACTCTGTCTCTGGTGAGCCCTCTGTGCTTATACTCCAGCTTGTATGCATAATAAATAAATCTTATTAAAAATAAATAAATAAAAATGGCTTTGCTCATTTGCCTGCCAGACCAGGGGCAGGGACCCCAGAACATATTACAGCATGTTTGCAGAAGTATTTTTGTTCCCTCTAAGAATGCTGATAACATCAGTGCCTGATGACCCACATGGGGTGTAGGCCAGAGGTGGTGATGGGGGGAGGGGTGAGAAGATTCACCAGAGACAGAGTGAGGAGCAGAACAGGCAGATCTACTGAAATACTTTGCTGAGGGGAACAGCAGGCAAGGCAGGAGAGGTCTGCTGTGCCATGTGGGAAGCTCCCTGGCCAGGGGTAGAACTGCTACAGTGACTGCTGATAGCATCATAGTGCTGAGACTTAACCCCTTGTGCCTCCAGGGAAGACTCATAATAGTTATTTTCTTCTGAGTTATCAATTTAAAATGACCTGAGGGTGCCATTTTGACCTAGCACCTCTGGCCTACACCACAGCTCTTGTATGCATAAATAAATAAAATAAATCTTAAAACAACAAAAAAAAAAGACCTGCTTTTTTCCCCCTGCTTTACCTTTTTTTTTACTGCTTAGGTCAGTAACATTCCTGTTTCTCTTTCCACGAGAATGATCTTATAAGACATGAATTAGATCCTGACCTTTTCCTGCTGAAACTGTCAAATGGCTCTTATCTCACTCAGACTTAAAACCAAAGGCTGGGCCTCCCTGGTGGTGCCAGGGTTAAAGTCTCAGCACTATCAAGCCATCGACCAGCCACTGTAGCATGAGTTTGGATCCCAGACCAGGGAGTTAACCCACATGGCGCAGCAGGCCTCTCCTGCCTTGCCCACTACTCCCCTCAGCAGTGTGTTTCAGTAGATCCGCCTGTTCTGCTCCCCGCTCTGTCTCTGGTGAATCCTCTCACCCTCTTCCCACCCCTTCACCCCCACACCTCTGGTCTAGACCCCCGTTCTTCCATGCAAAAATAAATAAATAAATAACAAAAACTTACAATGAGACCCAAGTGTAGGCACACACAACAAGGTTGATAAAGGGTTTATTTACAAAAAGGGGAAATGAATAAAGGACTAACCCAGGGAGAAAGAGATAAATTGGTGAATGCGTCCTACCAATTCTGCTGAGCCAGGACCCCAAGGACGAGCTGAAGAACTGCAGAAAAACCAGCCATCCAAGGCCCACATGTCTGGTTATATACCAAGCCTGGCTGCTAAACTCCACTCTCAGTTCCCAACAATCCTCCCCACGGTGGTGATGATATTATGTGATTTGCAATCCTAGGTGCCTTGGATCTCTTTAGCCTAGGGGGTGAAGTCCCTAAAACCTGAGTTTGTCCATAAAACTACCACTAGAATGTAAACTCCATGAAAGTAGGAACTTCCTTCTCTTTTTCTTTTCTAAACTGGCTAAGTTTAGAATTAGCCAGCTGGGCTCAGTTTAGATGATCCCAATTTTGTAAGCAACACCCAAAGCATTGTAGTCAGGAGCACCAAACATATGGCTTCTCCTTCCATCAGATCTGATCTGTGTTTGACCTTGGCCATGTCAATTCATAGAGCCTCTCATAGCCTGTTTGATCTGGTGCTTAGTTGGCGTTGCCATCCACAATACACACACATGTGTGGTGGTCTTCTGTCTTCTAGGCTGACTTGCTGGTCAGGGCAACTTGATGATGGCACAGTGGCCAAGGCTATTTCTCCTTGTAACAAGGTGGTCCCCAGGAAAGGGGGAGGTACCAGGTTCCCTGCCCCACCCAAGGGAGGGTGGATCTGAGCAGGAGAGATAAGAAGCTGGAGAAGAGAGAAGAAGCTAGAGGGAGAGAGAGGAGAGTGGAGAAAGAAGGAAGTAGGATGAAGAGTCAGAGGAGACAGAAGGTGCAGAGAGACATGTGAAGAAGCTGCACTGGCTTGGACTGACTGAACTAGATGTGGGTAAGAGACCTATGGGGAGGTTGACAAGGTAATGTTGATCTTGATTTTGATTTTGTTCTTTTCCTCACAGAATTGTCTGTTTCTGACCCTTTTCTATGGGTCCCTACTGGAAAGTGCTTTAGACTTGTGGCAGGCTTTCAGGCTTTGCTTTGGGCCAATCCCGTGTGAGTAGACATTTACCCACGAGGTGATGGGTAACATTGGGTGCTTGACTTAAAATTATATTCTCTGTCTTTTCTGTATTACACACTAATCGTATTTTCTGTATTACACAACTCATCGTTTCTTTCCACTAAAGGTCTTATATGTTTTGTCCTGATGCAGCGGATGGCAGAACCTATTTAGAGTGGACAGGTTTGGGGGTTTTGGGGTACCCCACTCCCTGCCCTGTAACATCCTGAGGGTGCTTTTCCATGGATATTTGGTTTGCTTTTGGAGCTGCAGTGTCTTGGGCCATCAGAAGGTGGGTGCCACATGAATCTTTTGTGTGTGTGGTCATGGATGCCTTTCTAGGCCTTCAAAACTTTTGCTTTGGTGTTGGGTTTGGAAGCTTTCTTTTTTTTTATTTTTATTTTATTTTATTTTTTTTAATACTTTTTTTTTGCTTCTCATATGCACAAATACTGTTTATAACTTTTTAATGGTGAGGAAGAGTGATTCTTTTTTTTTTTTAAGATTTATTTTTTATTTATGCATACAAGCTGGGGTACAGGCCAGAGGCATGGGGCGGCGAGAGGGTTCACCAGAGACGGAGCGGGTAGCAGAACAGGCAGATCAGAAATACACTGCTGAGGGGAGCAGCGGGCGAGGCAGGAGAGATCTGCCACACCATGTGGGATTCTCCCCGGCTGGGCGTCGAACTCGCGTCGCTGCTGCCGACAGCTCCACAGCACAGCGCTTAACCGCTGCGCCACCGGGGAGGCCCTTTTTTTAATTTTTAAAGATTTATTTATTTATGCATACAAGCTGGGGTATAGACCAGAGGTGTGGGGCGGTGAGAGGGTCCACCAGAGACAGAGTGGGGCGCAGAACAAGCAGATGGACGGAAATACATTGCTGAGGGGAGCAGCGGGGCAAGGCAGGAGAGGTCTGCTGCACCTTGTGGGAATCTGCCCGGCCAGGCGTCGAATTTGCGTTGCCGCTGACGACAACTCCACAGCCAAGCACCCAACCTCTGCGCCACCAGGGAGGCCCTGGTATTGGCTTTGGGAGAAGCAGGGGCTGCCTTTTTTACTTTCAGTGCCATCTTTGTGAAAAGGCTTACAACTGTTTTGTTTGTTACTGTGAACTCTTTGTTTGCCAATAAACATTTATTGTAAGAATAAGTAAATGGAGGTCCTGTGAGGGGATCCAAACCCAGGCCTGCTTGCCTCAGAGCCTGTGCTACTGAACCCTAGAACTCCATTGGTCACAAACACTCCTAGGAGCCTCCCTGGTGTTGCAGAGGTGAAAGTCTCAATGTTATCAAGTTATCAGCAGCCACTGAGGCATGAGCTCCATCCCCAGCCAGAGAGCTGAACCATATGATGTAGCAGATCTCTCGCCCACTGCTCCCCTCAGCAGTGCATTTCAGTAGATCTGCCTGTTCTGCTCCCCACTCTATCTCTGGTGAATCCTCTCAAACCCGCCCCCCCCACTTCTGATTTACACCCCAGTTCTTTTTAAACATTTGTTTATTTAAGCATATAAATTGGGCTTTAGCCCAAAGGCGGGGGTTGGGGGGTATGGGTGGGTGAGAGGATTTACCAGAGACAGAGTGGGGAGCAGAACAGGCAGATCTACTGAAATACACTGCTGAAGGGAGCAGTGGGTGAGACAGGAGAGGACTGCTGCACCATGTGGGAAGCTTCCTGGCTGGGGTTACTGATAGCTTCATGGTGTTGAGACTTAACCCTTTGCACCACCAGGTCCCTACACCCCAGTTCTTGCATGCATAAATAAAAAATAAATCTTTTTTAAAAAGCCACACTCCTAGGGTAGGCTCTCTACTCTGTCCTACCTGTGGAACCTGCAGGCCACAAACAGCTGCAGAGAGGCATTTGGAGGAGAGGGACTTACTATATGAGCCAAAGGGAGGGAAAGTCAGGCAGGCCTCGTGGTTCCCTCTGGGAACCCACAAGGGTGTAACCTCCAGAAAACCATAGAGGTCCAGCCAAGTCCTGGCCCACGACTACAGTTGCTGTGACCTTGGATAAGTCCTGCCCCACCCCTCCCAGCCTCAGTTTTCTCAGCTGTGGGGTCTTCCAGCTATAAGATCTCTGGACCATAGGCCTGGGACCAGACTGCAGCCTCAGCCCTGCCCACAGTAAACAGAGTGAGGGGCTCCAGGGAGCCTGGGATTAGAGACTGATAAAGGAAACAGGATGTTGTCTCTGGTAACAATGAGGATCCCCAGAGGAGGTTGGAAAGGGAGGTGGGGGAGGGGCAGGCACATAGCCAGTTTACTGCTGTCCCCTCTCACTTCCTTCCCACCTTCACTTGGGATTAACCCTACTCCTATCCCCAGGGTTGTGTCCCAGACATTTTCTCTATGATATAAAGAATTTCTGCTAAGGATTTCCTTAGCCTTTCCTAGAAAGAGAAGCATCCCCTCTGTCTAGTTCCCATTTCAGCCTTGTGTGATGGACCCTGCCTGCAAAGCCTTAGTTCCTACCCTCCAACTCTGCTGAGCTGGGAGGGATCCAGCATCTTTGAGGACATTTGCTAAAATTCTTGTTCCTCAAGCCCAATCAGGGCCTCCCCGGTGGCGCAGCGGTTAAGCGCTGCGCTGTGGAGCTGTGGAGCTGTGGAGCTGTGGAGCTGTGGAGTTGTGGGCAGTGGCAACGCAAGTTCGACTCCCGGCCAGGGAGAATACCACATGGCGCGGCAGACCTCTCCTGCCTCACCCTCTGCTCCCCTCAGCAGTGTATTTCTGATCTGCCTGTTCTGCTACACGCTCTGTCTCAGGTGAACCCTCTCGCCGCCCCACGCCTCTGGCCTGTACCCCAGCTTGTATGTATAAATAAAAAATAAATCTTAAAAACAAAAAAAGCCCAATCAGAAAACAAGTGTTTGGGCACCAACTTGTGAAGTTGAGGTCTGTGTGTTAGCAGGCAATGGAAGGGCACAGGGATCCAGCCATCTGTGTGCCCAGACAAAATAGATTTAGTGTAAAAAAAACTTTAATACAATTAGTGTGCATAGAGAAGAGAAAAATAATAGTTTCCCAATAAATCACCCAAGTTACCCATCCCCTTCTGGGTAAATGTCCAGCCAAACAGTGGACCTTAAGCATGGCTACCGAGACCTGAAATCTTGCCACAAGTCTAAGGCATCTAAGGAAACCATACGAGGGGTTCTGAAACAGGTCCCAAAAAGCTGAGACCAAAGGAGCAAATCAAAGTACAAATCACAGTAACGGCTGCCATTGCTAGCATCTCTACATGTCTCTCCTCCACGAATCTTCCCCAAGCCTGCCAAGTCCCTGGTGCAAGGCCAAAGGTAAGAAGCTAGAATGCCCTTTTCCCCATGTATCCTCTTTGTGTTATATAGCTCCACCTGCTGCTTAGCTCCACCCATCATTAGGTGGGGCAGGGAACATGGAACCTCCCCTCTTTATGGAGATGCTGCTGTTATGGGTGGACTGGGCAGAAAGGGACCCCTGGGGTCCTCCTTCCTGGTCTTCTCCTGGGGTCTTCCAGGATCCTCCAGGAGCATCAGGAACTCCACCATTCATTGGCATCAGTTAATTGGGCTGTTCATCTCAATAACACTCATTGAATGCCTGCTGTGGGTCAGTCCTGTGCAAGGCACCAGGGACAAAGTGGCAAACAGGAAAGACATATCAAGGGTCAGCAGGGTGACAGACGAAGATTGGCAAACTGAGAATGGGGTGAGAGCTGAATAGAGCTAATGGATTCTTGCAAAACCTGGGAGTCCTGCTTCTCCTCCCCACCAGCACTGCATGTCAATGCCCAGATATGGACATAAGTCCATATCACTCTAGAACTTGGCCACCAATCTACTTAAGGAGGTGAAGGGCCTTCTGCATCTGTCACTCAAGTCTGGATTCTGGTGTTGGCTCTAATGCCCTCTCTCAGGGCCGCTCTGGAAGCCTGAGCAGACTCTACTGCACCCAGAGGGTGGAATGAGCACCTCTGGAGTCATACCCTCCTCTCCAAAGGGGCATGACCACAGTACCTCCCTCTGACAGGGTCAAGAGGTGGGAAAATACCAGGCCTGGAGCTTGGCTCCTACGCAGTATCCATTAAGCAAGGGTTTCCTGCCTTTCATCATTTTGGGTGTTACCTCCCTAACCAAACTGTGTCTGAGGCCAGCCCAACTGGCTGCTCCTTGAAGGCACCCCTGAGGCTCAGGAGCAGTAGCTGGGGGTGGATGCTGGGGCTCAGTTAATGCTTGAAGGATCGATGGAGGGTTCACTTTATATTGTTCCCTCTGGGGGATCAACACTGGCCTGTAGCCCTTCCCATTTGAGGGAAGTTGAAGGCAGAGCTGACCAAGCAAGGAGCTTTGCATAGAGGCCAGGGAGGTTGTATAAAGTGTGGGGAGTATTGAGGGGCACTGTTGCCCAGCAGCAGCTATCAGTGGGAGAACTTGAACCCCAACTGTAAGGAGTGGTGTTGGCGGGGAAGGGAGGGGCAAAATATTAGCTCAAGAGTTGGGAGTTCAGCCCTGGCACCTATACCACATCTCTGCCTGGAGATATAGTACCTCTGAACATGGTCCCAACTGAGAGAACGTTTTGTGAACTGCAGCTCCTCTGAGGTGAGAGCCTGCACACTCATAGTCAGGAGGGTGGTCCCTGAGCCACGGCCACCATTCTTCTGCTCACCAAGTCCAGCCATGGCAGATCCATGAGCAGGCAATTGGGTACCAGCTAGACATGCTCATAAGACATGACGAAAATGGCTCAGGGAGCTGGACATGGCGTGAAAAGGTAACTTGAGCTGACAGGTGGAGCCCTACACTGTCCACCAGAACAGTTGCTCTGGCCCAGGGGAAGGAGGCTCAGGAGAGGGGCCTGCACAGAATGCCGTCCATTGTCCCCACTGAGACAACTGTCACTGCCCCCACTCAGCTGACTGGAACACGAGGTGGGAAGGGTGCCCCCAAGGAGCAGTCAGCTGTTGGGGCAGGACAGCTGCTTCCTGAACAGAGGGAGGGAGCAGGGTGGTCACGGCCGGGCTGGGGGTGTTGGGGTGAGGGAGGAGGTGCCTGGCATTTTTGATATGAAGAGGGAGCAGAGCAAAACCCACAAGGCCCAGGAGTTTAACAAAGACCAAGGAAGACCTTTATGGAGAGAAAACAAGCATTTTTCAGAGGGACCAAAAAAGAAGATCTCTCTCTCTCTCTCTCTCTCTCTCTCTCTCTCTCTCTCTCTCTCTCTCTAAATATATATATATATATGGATGAGTGGGCCAAAGAAAATTCAACACAATTCCAAGTCAGAGCCCAACAGTGTGGGTTGCTTTCCTTTTCTAGAATGGGGTGAGTTGATCACAAAATTTATGAAAGGAAAAAGGACCAAGAATAACAAGTCAGTCTCCAGAGGGAAAAGAAGGGGCGATACCAATCTGGCCCTACAGATACAGTCTGGCCCAGAGTGGGGGAACTGAAACAGAGTGGCAAACGCAGCGGGTAAGGAGTAGAATAGTGAATATAGAAACAGCCCCACTAATATAATGGCCTGAGGGGGAATTTCTGGTCTGAGGAGAAGACACGTACAAGGTCAGAAATGAGGTGGGGACAGGTGGCCATCCACAGGGGAAGATAAGAATTGCTCCTCTGGCACATCAACTGCAAAAATAAATGCCAGTGACACTAGATGCTTGGTTGCGGAAGGGAGAGCTATAAGATATAGGAACAGATCGGTAGAAATTTGGGATAGTGGAGGATGACTTGTTTCATAAATTTCTACACAATTTTTGTTATGGGAATTTTCTGAATTACACCAAAGTAGAGCCCACCATGAACCCCTTGAATCCAACACCCAGCTTCAGTAATAATTCAGAATCTTTCGATTAACAAAAGACACTACAGGGCCTCCCTGGTGGCGCAGCGGTTGAGCACTGCGCTGTGGAGCTGTCGGCAGCTTGGAGTTCGACACCGGGGAGATTCCCACATGGCGTGGCAGACCTCTCCTGCCTCGTCCGCTGCTCCCCTCAGCAGTGTGTTTCTGATTTGCCTGTTCTGCTCCCCACTCTGTCTCTGGTGAACCCTCTTGCCGCCCCACGCCTCTGGACTGTACCCCAGCTTGTATGTATAAATAAAAAAATCTTAAAAAAAAAACAAAAAAACCCCAAAAGACACTACAGGGTGAAAAGATAGTCCCTCACAGACTGGGAAAGACCTCTGCAATCTGATTTAGTACCAAGCACAAAGTGCTTTTTTTTTAAAAAAAAGATTTTAAAAAATTTATTTATGCATACAAGAACTGGGGTGCAGGCCAGAGGTATGGGGTGGTAGGAGGATTCACCAGACACAGAGTGGGGAACAGAACAGGCAGATCTACTGAAGTACACTGCTGAGGGGAGCAGCAGGTGAGGCTGGAGAGGTCTGCTGTGCCATGTGGGTCAGCTCCCTGGCCAGGGCTGCGGATAGCTTCATAGTGCTGAGACTTAACCCACTGTGCCACCAGGGAGGTCCCACAAAGTACTTTTATTCAATAAGACAGGTCCATAAAGACCTCCTCATGAGGCTGCTCATACACACCAGCATGTGGGGAAGTACCAGAGAAAGCTATCACATCATGCCAGGGAGAAGCAGAAATTCCTGGAGTACTGGAGGGAGAGCTGCCTGCCACACTCATTTCAGAAGGTGATTTGGCAGTAGCTGGTAAAGGTGGGAAGGCACATTTCCCAGCAAACCAGAATTTCTCCTTCTGCGTAGGACTCCAGAGAAAATCTCACAGATGTTTAGAAGAAGAAGTGTTGTTGTTTTGTTAGTGTTTTCTTTTGTTTCCATTCAAGCTATTGTAGTAACAAAAAAACTGGAAACAGCTTAAACATTCACCAATAGAATGTTAGCGCACAAGTGAGGGGCACCCAGGGAGCCCCAATCTTGCATGCATAAAGGCAAAGCAGAATCTTAGTGTGAAAAGTGATAGCATTAGTGTGCATAGAAAGGAAAGAAAAGAGAGGGTATTTTTCCCAATATATAACCCAAAGTTACCCACTCCCTAGTGCACAAATGCCCAACTGAGCCACTGAGGCCCAAAGGCTTGACACAAGTCTAAGGAACTTTCTGGTAGGGAATTATAAGAATGGGGCTTTGAAGCAGGTCCCAGAAAGGTGGGACAAAAAGAGATACAACATCAAGATAATGGCTGCCCTTGTCAGCTGTTCCCAACCCCCATGTGTCTCTTCCAAGTGTCTCCCCTCCATGAGTCTCCTTCCACGTCTCCTTCCCAGCAGTACTCAGATGCAAGATGGACAGCAGGAAAAGTCAGCTCTGTCCTTCAACCCACCCACTTGGCTGCTCAGCTCTGCCTCTTGTTCCCAGGAGCACACTGGGAGCTGTAGTCCAAGGTGACTGCATGTAAGTAGGGACAGGGAACATGGTATCTTCCCTAACAAGAAGAACAGAAAAGTAAACTTATTCAAAATAATGTAATAGTATATAGCAGGTACAAATGAATACACTAACTCTCATTGTCAACAGGGATAAGTATAAAAAAAAGGCCATGTTCAGCAAGATAAATCTGAATGGCAAAAGAACATGAGACAAATGATGCCACTTATAAAAAAAATTTTAAAAGAGGAATAATACATACGTTTGTGGCTACATACATGTATGGTGTAGCAACATGGATCAGATTAAACAGGTCTTGGGGAGAATGACTCCCTCTAAGAAAGAAAGGGCAGAGGCAATAATGGTTCTTTGGTGGAGTGGGGTTATAGCTGTGTTATTATGGCTGCAGCAAACTCTCCCTTTAAAAAAATGAAGGGCCTCACAACAGGTGGCACAAGGGTTAAAGACATGGTGCTATCAAGCTATTGCCAGCCACTGCAACATGAGTTTGGTCTCTGGCCAGCGAGCTGACCGACATGGCACAGCAGACCTCTCCTGCCTCACCTGCTGCTCCCCTCAGCAGTGTATTTCAGTCGATCTGCCTGTTCTGCT
The DNA here is from genome assembly GCA_004024925.1 of Scalopus aquaticus. NCBI lineage: Eukaryota > Metazoa > Chordata > Mammalia > Eulipotyphla > Talpidae > Scalopus > Scalopus aquaticus. Next base: position 235,098 of record PVIJ01000713.1, on the reverse strand, counting down.
CCCCACTCTGTCTCTGGTGAGTCCTTTCACCCCCCCATAGCTCTGGCCTATACCCCAGCTCTTGTTTGCATAAATAAATAAATATTTTAAAAATAAATTTTTTAAATAAAAAATGAAGAAAATGAAAGGAAATATGGCAAAATGTTAACGCTGTTCACCCTCATGGTAAGTTCAGGGAAGTATACTGTTATTTGCTGTCCTCTGTATTTCTTTTATTATTCTGCTTATCATTCATTTCATAGTGGAACACACATTGGTCTCCCTAATCTCTTACCCTGTTTCTCTGGGCCTGCCTAACTCTCCTTCCTTCCCCCTTCTTTTTCCCTCCCTGCCTTTCACAGGTTTCTGACCCTGCAGAAGGAAAAGCTGTGTGGCCTGGCAGTTAGGAGCAAGGTGCTGGGAGGCAGGACTGTTCCCTGGGAGTGTCCTCCTTTTTTTTTTTTTAAGTTTTATTTATTTATGCATACAAGAGCTGGGGTATAGGCCAGAGGTGTGGGTGGTGAGAGGATTCACCAGAGACAGAGTGGGGAGCAGAACAGGCAGATTGGACTGAAGTACACTGCTCTGGGGAGGGAGCAGCAGGCGAGACAGGAGAGGTCTGCTGCACCGTGTGGGTCAGGTCCCTGGCCCTGGATTGAACTCGCGCTGCAGTGGCTGCTAATAGCTTCATAGTGCTGAGACTTAACCCCTTGTGCCACCAGGGAGACCCCCATCTCTCTTTCTTGATGAGAACATTCTGAAAATACAAGGGGAGGAACTGGAAACTCATCCTAAGAGTGCTTGGAGGACCTGGAATGGTAAGTTTGGGGAATACACTTCTGTCAACTCTTCTGAAACTAAGTCCATGGTCAATTGTAACAGTTGTCCTTAAATTTCTCTGTGGTTAATTCAAATGATGAACGTTTATATTCCATTTGAATCTGATAATGCAGATGTTGAAAAGCATAATGTGTGGGCATGTTTCTTTTTACATTCTCCGCATAGATAAATGGTTATCTATGCAAAAATCTCCCTGCAGAACTACCATTAGAGTTAAACCCTGCCAGGACAAGTTATCTCTTTCACTGGCTCACACAACCCCATGGATTAGAAGAGGGCATCTCTCAGACCAAATAATACTAGTAGTATTATTGAATAGAGAGGCATTACAGAGCTGTGGTCAACCAAAGCTCTGGAGCTTTGTGGTCTGGGTTCAAATCCTAGCTCCTCTACGGCTAGCATGGAATCTTAGGCAAATAGTCATTAACTGCTCCGTGCTTTGCTTTACTTTTCTATGAAATAGAGCTCATTTGTTAGGATTAAAGGTAATAATACCAGTCAACTGTTAGAACATGTCCTGGTGTATATAACACGCCCGAGGAGAGCCTGGGTTCTCATATGCAGTTATCATATTGCTGTTTCCAAAGCACAGCTTTCATTGGGCCTTTGTAATTTACACCTTAGTATTTTCTTCTCTAGACAGATGAGTAAACCAAGGCTCAGAGAGGGCTTCTGTCACAGTCAGAAGAGGGTGGTGGGAAGACATTCGAGTTAGAGGGGTTTGCACATCCCACCCAGGAGGATTCTAGCTTCAGAGGGGTCACGGTGGTCCTCCAGGGGCATCCTCCAGATGGAGAGCTCTGGAGCTTCAAAATGAGTGGCCACATTAGCTGGGAGAACCATTCATTTCCTTAGTCAACAAACTTATTCAGTGTCCAGGTGTGTAGGCACATGAAAAACATCAATGAAAAAAGCCCAAACATATGGTCAGAATGGAGGCGGAGGAGTAAATAGGAAATTACAGTACAGCGATCAATGAATTGCCTGGCACCTTCGGATGTCCAGGCGCCCCAGCCAGCAGGAGGCCTGGGGTGAGTGCCCCTGGAGCTTCTCAGCAAGGCCATCTGGAGGAGGGGTAGGGAGAGGGGCCTGCAGAGAGGGACGTGGGAGGCAGAATGTGACTTATGGTCTGGGCTCGGGGTTGGGGGATATGGTGCAGGGAGCATGAATTCAGGAAATGATCTGTGCACGTGAAGTGTGGGCTGGAAACTATGCTTGAGTGAATCTTGTGCCCAAACAATGTCTGGGTGAGACACCGGCCAGTGTCACTAAGAGAAAGGGAAACCAGGATCTGAACTTAGGTTTCACAAGGTGATTCTGAGAATGTGAGGAGGCCTAGGGTTTGAGTTCTCTGGCAGGGGGTGTGGGCAGTGGCTAAACTTAGCAGGGATGAGGGCAGGGGAAATGTGGAGGGAGTCAAGAGAGAGAATGAGGCTGCCTTGGGCAAAGGCAAGAGGGAAAACTTCCCATCATGTCTGCCAGAGCCTGTAGTTCATCTGCTTGTGGAGACAGAATAGCACAAGGAAAAATCCAGGAGTGGAAGCATGAAGTCAGAGCCTCCAAAGGGGCTTGGTAAAGTTAAGACATGTATTCTGTAAATGACTAAACACAAATATGCAAAGACATCGATAAATAGGAAGTGGTTGTCCAGGGAAGTGGAATAAAAGGTGAGTTTTTGGTTTTCCTCTGTGTGCTTTTCTGTATTTTCTATGTTCTACTGAAAGTTTGCAACCTTTGAAGTCAGACAAAGGACACAGTAAATGTTATGTACACCCAGGACTCTTCAGTATGAAGTGAAATGGCACCAGAAAGAATGCGGAACTGGAGGGGCTTTGGGTTGCAGATCTGAGAGGGGACAGGTGGCCCTGGATGACAGTTCTGTTGGAGGGAAGGGGTGAGGGCCACGTGACAGGCACTAAAAACCTAATGGAAAGACAAATGACGAGAAAGATATTTGCAGCCCCATAGCAGACAAAATTCAAATCTCCCTAAAATGTAAATAGCTCTGAGAATTTTACAAGGAAAAACACAAAACCTAGTACAAAAATGGACAAAGAATATATAGAAACATTTCACAGAAAATGAAATGCAAGCAAAACTTGAATAGTTTGTTCAGTCTCATTTGCAATAAGAGAAATGCAAATTATGGCATTGAGAAAGCCTTTTTCTTCTATCAGATTGGAAATATGCAAAAGTTAGATCACGTGCCATGTTAATGAGACTGGGAAAATAGGCTCTCTTATGTTGTTGGTGGGAGTATAAATTTGTACCACCTTCATGGAGAGAAATTAAATATTGATCCAAATTACTGATGTATATACTCTTTAGGTCAATATTTTACTTTTAGAAATTCATCTACAGGATATTTGCACTGGTATAAAGTGACGTTTGGTAGTATTTTTCAAAAATCAGAAAATTGGAAACAACCCTCAATGAAGAACTATATTGTTAAGTAAATGATGACACTTCACCACAGTGGAATACTATGCAGCTATAAAAAATCACAAGAAAACTACGTAATAGGAGACTCTCTGAGGTATATGTTTTAATATTTTTTTAAAAAGTAAACTATTTTTTAAAAGATTTATTTTTATTTACCTATGCATACAAGAACTGGGGTGTAGGTCAGAGTTTCAGGGGGCGAGAGGATTCACCAGAGACAGATTGGGGAGCAGAACAGGGAGATCTACTGAGATACACTGCTAAGGGGATTAATGGGTGAGAAAAGAGCAGTCTACTGCACCATGTGGATCAGCTCCTTGGCCTGGGATCAAACTTAGGCTGGCTGCAGTGGCTGTGGATAGCTTCATAGAGCTGAGTCTTAACCCCTTGTGCCACCAGGGAGGCCCGACTGGCACTTTTGAGGCGTATGCATCAGACAGTTTGTAAAATACCCATCAAGGAAGATTTGTCTGATGTTTTACTCATGAACAGACTGCAGTTTTGGGTTTGAGGGCAAGAAACCAAAGAGGTAAAAAACCATTTTTATCATATCATAGGGTCGGTACATTCTGTCCACGTGTCTTATCACTGTTGACATTGACCTTGATCATCTGGCTGAGGCAGTGTTCTCATGTTTCTCGTCGATAAAGTTTTCTTTTCTCCCCTTTGCTGTCCTCTTTGGAAGGAAGTCACTATGTGCAGCCCACATTTAAAGGGTGGAAAATTATATTCCACCTCTGACATACTCCCATATTGGCTTGTGTTTTTTAGTTTTTGATTTTTTTTTTTTTTTAGCATTTCCTTATTTCCTGGTACGAAGATGCTGCTCTGGGTTCATTGTGTATACCTTCTGCCTTAGGCCTACACTCAGTCATCTCTCCAAGGAGCCTTTGTCCTATTTATTGGAGAATGGTGTTAAAAGTCAATTCCTGGGCAGTAGCTGTGGTCTTTGCTACGGAAGTGTTGTTGTTCTTGGGCCTTCTCAGCTGATAGAGTATCTGCTCACTCCTGTAAATGCACAAGTCTACAAATGCGTGTTACATTGATATGTCCAAATCTAATCATTATCATATGGATCACTTTAGCCTCCTCCCCTGGCTTATCTGTAATCTCCCCAAGATATGTATTTTTTTTTCAAGTGAGAAAAGGAGAATATAAACTGATGTGTAGTATATGCTACTTTTTGTGCAAAGAAGGAGAAATAAGTATATATATTTGTATTTGCACAGAGAAACTCTAGAAAGATGGCAGGAAAGAGGTATAGGGATCTACTGAGAGAACTGAAAACATTTCACACAACCCTCATGCCCACTGAGAGAGGATTGAATCAAGAAGATGTGGTCTAGCCACACAGTGGAACACTGCTCAACCATGAGAGACCACATTTTGCCATTTATAGCAAAATGGAAAAAGTATGAGAGAAGCATGTGGACTAAGGCAAGTCAGAATGACAGAGACAAATACTGAACATTTATGGCCTAAGGGTTAAATCTCAGCACTAGTACCACTACAGCCTGAGTTCAATCCCCAGTCAGGGAGCTAATCCACATGACGCAGCAGGCTTCTCCTGTCTTGCCCACTGCTCCCCTCAGCAGTGTATTTAAATGAATCTACCTGTTCTGCTCCCTACTTTCTCTCTTGGTGAATCCTCTCACCCCTCATACCTCTGGCCTAAGCCCCAGTTCTAGCATGCATAAATAAATCTTAAAAAAAAAAAAAACCACCCCAAAACAGGGCCTCTCTGGTGGTGCAAGGGGTTAAGTCTTAGCACTATGAAGCTATCCACAGCCACTGCAGCATGAGTTCGATCCCCAGCTAGGCAGCTGACGCACATGCCATAGCAGACCTCTCCTGTCTCACCCGCTGCTCCCCTCAGCAGTGTATTTCAGTAGATCCACCTGTTCTGTTCCCCACTCTGTCTCTAGTGAATCCTCTCACCCCGCCCCCACTTCTGGCCAACACCCCAGCTTATATGCATAAATAATAAATCTTTAAAACATTTCTTTTCTTTGGTTTACTTTGCTGTAAAAGTACAGTATTTAATACACTAACATACAGCATGTGTGTTTATCAGTTATTTATGTTATCAGTAAGGCTTCCAGTCAATAAGGCCAGGCTATTGAAGAGTTATTCTTGGACTTTTGACTGTACTGTGGTGGGGGGCAGCACCCCTAACTCTTGAGGTGTTCAAGGGTCTGTATTGCAAAACAAACGTCATAGTAAGTCTTGTTAACAAGGTCTAGAAATACCTAGTTAACATTTTTTCCTTGTGATGAGAACTTTTAAAATCTGATCTAGCGACTTTCAAATAAACAACATAGTACTGATTATAGCAGCATGCTGTGCATTACATCCCCAGGATTATTTATTTTACAACTGGTACTTTGTACCTTTAACTGGAATGGACACCTTCATCCATTTTGCTGGCAACTCCTCAACCCCACTCCTGGCAGCCACCACTCTGTTCTCTCTGTCTATGAATTTGAACTTGGTTAGTTTTTTGTTTTTATTTTTTAAGATTCTACTTAAAGTGAGAACCTATAGTCTTTCTCTATCTGACTTACTTCACTTAGCCTAATGCCCTCAGGATCCATCCATATTGTGGCCAGTGGCAATATTTCTATCCCATTTTAGACCAAACCTTCTTAGGGTGTTGGAGGGATTCTGACAGAGGAGAAGGGTGGCTTGAGATTTAGGGCCTCAGTACTTACAGTAAAATTAGAGGCTGTAGGGAGGTATCTGGCTGGAGGGGGCAGCAGCTGTGAAGAGCAGCATTAGTTATCAAGAGGAAATCTAGATTGCCTTGGGCCTCTACTGGCTCCGAGATGTCCTGTCTGGTGAGCAGAGGAGGCTAACTGCAAGAGCAGGGGGGGAGGGTGTGCCTACTGGCCCTTGAGAGAACCAGGGTGGGGGTGGCCTGCCAGGCTGAGTGAGAAGGCCAGTGAGGTTAAACTGGGGTCCAATCAGAAGGGGCCTGACAAATGGAATGGGGGTATTAGGGGAGGTGCCATGTTCCCCACCTGACTTAACAATGGGCTGGGCTGAGCCACCAGGTGAAGCTACATAATACGAAGGCAGTTGGACTCCGAGGGAGACAGTTGGAGAAGACACCAACTTCTCTGCTTTGGACTTGTACCAGGGACTTGGAGGACTTGGAACAGACTAATGGAGGCGAGACATGAAGAGACATTTGGGAGAGACATGGTGAGAGACACATGGGGAAGCTGACATCGGCATCTATTACCTTGATTTGTATATTTTTTTCCCCACACCCATTGATTTGTATTTTGATTTTGCTCCTTTCATCTAAAACTTGCCTGGCTCCTTCTGCCCCTTTCTTATGGATCTCCACCAGAAGGGGCCTTAAATTTGTGGCAAGGTTTTGGGCCTCAGTAGCCCCTTTTCAGGCCACCCCTGTTTGGCTGGGCATTTACCTGCAAGGAGAGGGGGAACTCTGGGTGTTTTATTGGGAAACTTATCCTTTCTTCTCTCTGTACACTGATTCTATTAATGTTCTTTTACACCAAGAGTATGCTTGTTTTTATGTTCCCAGATGGCCGGACCCCTTTAAAACTTGTGATCCACATTGGTCGTGCACTAATCGGGGGGGTGGGGGGAGACCAGATTTGGCAGGCAGGAGAGGAAGGGCCAGGCCCAGGGTAGGGTGGGGAGACCCTCTGATTTAAAGATTTATTTATTTATTTATTTTTATTTATACATACAAGCTGGGGTACAGGCCAGAGGCGTGGGGCGGCGAGAGGGTTCACCAGAGACGGAGCGGGTAGCAGAACAGGCAGATCAGAAATACACTGCTGAGGGGAGCAGCGGGCAAGGCAGGAGAGGTCTGCCGCACCATGTGCGATTCTCCCTGGCCGGGCGTCGAACTCGCGTCGCCGCTGCCGACAGCTCCACAGCGCAGCGCTTAACTGCTGCGCCACCGGGGAGGCCCGAGACCCTCTGATTTAGATCTGGATGTGGAGGAATGTGGTGGGCACAGGTTTGCATACAGTTGGATGCATGTTTTAATTAGATAGTTATTAAATGTATTGTGAGTCATCTCACTTCTCAAATACAGAGTATTTATGAGGGTTTGTGTTGTGAGGGTATCCCTCACAACAAAATCTAGGTAAATCATGCCCTGTCCTTTAGTTGTTCAGTGTACAAACTATTTGGGGCTGTGCCGGAATCCGCAGGATGATGTCCTGGCCATCAGTGGAATAAGATTTTGTGTGCCAAGCCTGGAGCATAATGCTTCACCTTCATTACCTCTGTTGCACACACCCCAATCCTCTGAGATAGGTTCTGTCACCAATTTACAGAGGAGAAAAAGGAGATTTTGTTAAAGAACTAAGTTAACTTGCCCAGAGGCCAGAAGTGGGTGCACAAGGGCCTCTCTGGTGGCGCAACAGGTTAGGGACAGCGCTGTGGAGCTGTCAGCTGCTGCAGTGTGAGTTCGATGCCCAGTCGGGAGATCCCCACATGGCGCGGCAGACCTCTCCTGCCTCACCCGCTGCTCCCCTCAGCATCGGTCGTCTGCCTGTTCCGGTCCCCACTCTGTATCTGGTGAACCCTCTCACCACCCCACACGTCTGGCCTGCACCCCAGCTTGTATGCAAAAATAAAATAAATCTTTTAAAAAAAGAGAAGTGGGTGCAAAAGGCACAAGGGCTGGGGTTCACATTTTGTGACTCCTCAAAACCAACTGGGACTGTTGAGGACTTCTCAAAAGCCCTATGGACCTGTGGTTTTCCGGTTTTCCTACCCCTGCCCCCAGGGATCTTTGCTCCTAAGAGAGCAGCTCTGTGGAGAAGAGGAGGCAAGAGAGGAGCTCAGGGGAGCCAGTTTGTAAGAGGCTCTTTCAGGAACTGTGACCTTTCTCAGACCTTTCTCAGAGGGGAGAGGAAGGAGGAAGGGGAAAGCTGGGTCAGAACTGACCCCTCTGAAGGGAGGACTGACTCCCTTTCGTCTTCGAAGTCACAAAGGAAGAAGGGGCAGGATTAGTGCAGAGAAACAATCACCAAATCAAGGGGGACCAGGACCCCCCCAAGCCCCCAACGAAGTGTATGGGGGGTAGGTGTGTTTGGCAAATAGAAGGAAAACTCAGGGCACTACTGTGGGAAGAAACTTGAAACTGATACTCCAGGTAGCTGGAAGTGTACACAGACCAGGAGATTTAGTCATTTGGGGTTGACAGTACTCTTATCAAGGGAATTTTTTATTTTTTCCTCTAAGGGAATTTAGAGACTCTCTATGAATAGGCTGAAAGTTCACTTGCCCAAGCCACAGTACCCGAGCAGAGAAGGGGAAGCCACAGAGAGATCTGGAAGGATGGGGGAAGGGCAGTGGAGGGGATGCTGGAGGTATCTCAGCAGGAGAGTGGGTGGGGAGGAGACTCCATGGTCCAAGTTCAAGAACCGGTGGACCAGAATCCAGTGGACCAGGATCCATAGGTCCTTCTTGTGAGGGCAGTTGTTTGATAGGCAGAAGATTTCTAACAATAACAATGATTTGAAAGTGAACATCTTAGGGACAGAAATGAATTCACCTATTGCTGAAGTCCTTACCCCTCCCAGCTTCACACTTCGGAGGGTCTATGATCTTCCCCAGGTGTTGGAATTTTGACCATCAACATGTCTGCAGGGTCACGTTTGGAGACCCCAGCAGGAGATGAAAGAGGAGCTCAGGCCCCCGTGGCCCCTCACTTTGCCCGGCTCAGGGGTGGCAGGCTTAGTTGCCCCCGCATCTTCCTTCTCTGTTGCCGCTCCATAGTCACATACTCTGTACCAAATGTGCACTTGGCGTCCATGGCACGGACCACAAACGCCAACGGCGCCCTCTAGTTTTCGTGTCCACCACTTCTCTGACTGCTCCCTGGAGGTGGGGTAGTAACCCCGAGAGCCCGCTGCCCCCCGCTCTGCTCCTCTTTGGTGTTGGGGATGTGATTTCCACACCACCAGTCTCTTTCTGCCATAGAAACAGAAACACAGAAGCTAGCGGCAAGTGCTGTTTATTATAATATGCCCCCGAGTGAGGGAGAAAAGGGAAAGGCTGTGCCGGGAGGGGTGGCCAGCAGGCAGGAGTGAACAGGGCAGAAAGCACAGAGCTTCCCCAGCCAAGGGCCACTGGGGAAGGGCCACTTAATCTTTAGTAAGCTATACTCAGGGAGGAAGAGTGCTTGGGGGCTGTCTGAAAGCCTGGCTGGGGGGAAACAGAAAATCTTTGAGCTGGGAGGGTGGACATGGAGGTCCTGCTGCTGGAGTCAGCGTGGCGTCTGGGCCCAGAAGCTGCCGCGGCAGAGACGCAGCTGCCAACAGCAAGGAGCTCCTGGGCCCCTGAGCTGGAGCCGGGGCAGGAGTCCGGGGTGGGGAGCCAGAGCCCTTGGCACAGCTATCCCCACATGGTGATCTGCAGCCACTGAGGACAGAGAAGCAGCAGGTCCAAGAAGGGCGGAGGTAGGGGAGGGACAGGATGGCTGGGGGCTGCAGGGGGTGGGGGTGGAGCCATGGATGGGGGTGCCTGAAGTATCCTTCCACATACCTGGTTCAGGTTCAAGTGAATATAGCCAGTATTTTTGGGGTCCATAGTTAGAAAGTAGACTGTTTGGGGGAGGAGGCAAGGGGAGTGGGATCAAGAGAGAGTCAGTGGTCTGAACGACCCTCTCCTGAAGAGGCAGCGGTCAGAAGGGGCACAGGAAGCTCACTCTTCCTGCTCCCAGCTAACCTCTCCGCTGGGCCCAGCAGGGGATTAATGATTCACATAGCCTTACTGGGAGCCAGGCCTGGTTCAAGCTCTCTCCACAAACTGGCATTTAATCAGCATCTCTGTCCTCTGGGGCAGTGCTATCATTATCCATACTGCCGTCAAGGGAATAGAGGCTCAGAAAGAGAAAGTGAACTGCTCCAAGCATAGGGCCAGCAAGCAGGGGAAGTGGGATGTGAACCCGGGGAATGATGGTCCCCCGGAAGAGCGAAGGGGGCTCTGGAGCAGTGCTCCTCATGCGGGCATATGGGGAAAGACCAGTGGTCCCGGGTGGGGAGCGGGCAGGTGCCCGGCTCACCAAACATGGCCTTTAGCCTCAGGAAACAGGTGATGAAGTCGTCAAAATCCAAGATCATGTTGTCGTTTGCATACCTGGCCACCAGCACCTGCATCACCTTGTTATTCAGCTTGATGCCTGGGAGAGAGAGAAGTGCAGAGGGGGAAGAGTCCAGCCCTCTGGCTGCTGTCCTCCCCCTCCCTGCCCCAGCTCTCCCTCTCCTGCCCCTTGCCACCTGCTTTCTCAATTGCCAAGCGCATCTCATAGGCATTCAAGGTGCCTGAGTGGTCCTCGTCACACTCTCTGAAGATTTCCTGCAGGGCCGAGAGCATGGCACGGTGGTTGACATGATGAAATACTTCAGTATAGTTGACTCACACAAGACCCCGTGGTTCCCTACCCTTGCCCACCCCAAGCTCTCACTATTCCTATTATCCAGCGACAGTTAATTCCAGGCCCGGAAGAGTGATTGGCTTAGTGCCCTGGGCTCTCTGCATAAATCCTTTGAGCTGGCCTGGATAGCACTGTTACTCAATTTTTGACCTGCTAACACACCAGCACCTCTGCTGGTCCCGTCCTGTTGTATGGGTGTGTGTACATGTGTGCTCAGGCATACGCACATGTGTAGATTTGCATGCACTGTCTAGTCAGGTGCGCTCTTCTATTTTCATCCTTACTAGTCCCAGTTTTCTTGAGGACTTTCCTTTCTCACCCCCATAAATTGCCCTTTCAACAGCCTTTACCGTCCATTTCTTGATTTTTTTCCACAGGATCTGGAACTCCGTAAGCCCCAGTTTGCCAGAGCCATTTTTCTGGAGAGTAGTCAAGGATATCAAAGGGGGATGAAAGAGGGCATCTGGGGCCAGGGAAGCAGAGGGGCTCACCGAGGGGGAGCCCCGACCAGGGAGTCCTGTGTGGTAACTATAGTAATGACCAAAAGAATTGGAACCTTCTGCTACCCTAGAGGCTAGTTCCTACCAGGAAGATGGCTGGCCAGAGAGGCAGCGCCTTGGGGCCAGGCTTGAGGATGGGGGCGGGGGCGTTGGATGGGGCTGCCCATTGGACAGGAAGATACATCCATGATGTTGATCATACAGCGGCACACGTCTACGCCAAAGCCCTTGGTCTTGACGGCTTTGTCTGTGAAGGATGGAAGGAAGGGCGGGAAGAAGAAACAGTGGAGGTCTCTTGACTGTGGAGGTCAAGGTCGGGCACAGGTGATGGGGAAAGAGGTGTGAGTTGGGGAGTGGAAGACTCACATCTGGAGGCCACCTTGTTGAGTAGCTTTTGTAGCGCATATATGCCTATCTCCTGGTCCTAGGGAGAGACACTGCAGACCTCTGTTCTGGCCTCTGGGGCCCCATCTACCTGCACCCAGGCCCTGCCCCCACCCCCCAACCGCTCACCTCTCCTCCAGCCACTGTCTTATACAGATGTACGAAGTTCTTGTCAATGTCATTCTCAGAGATGCACTCCTGGAGGGAAAGGAGTGGGAACAGGACCCAGGAGGCTCCTTCACACGCCCTCCTCCCCACGCTTAGGTGCCCCAGGGCCACAGCCCCCCTCACCTCTTGGAGCTGCTCAGCATAGTTGGCTTCATCCAGTTCCCTGGGCAGAAGTGAATGAGGGTGCAGAGGTTACAGGGGTCAGGGAGACAGGGGTTTTATTTTATTTTATTTTTTTAGAATTTTATTTATTTATGTATACAAGCTGGGGTACAGGCCAGAGGCGCGGGGTGGCGAGAGGGTTCCCCAGAGACAGAGCGGGGAGCAGAACAGGCAGGTCAGAAATACACTGCTGAGGGGAGCAGCGGGCGAGGCAGGAGAGGTCTGCTGCACCATGTGGGAATCCCCCCGGCCGGATGTAGAACCTGCATCGCTCGCCGGCAGCTCCACAGCGCAGCGCCCAACCGCTGCGCCACCGGGGAGGCCCGAGACAGGGATCTTAGAGGGGTGGCGGGGGAAGCCACGTCATGCATGAAGCAGTATGGCACAAGTTCTACACTGGGATTGGGGTTTTAGTTCTGGCTCTGCTACTAACTGGCACTTTCCCTCCTTGGGCCTCAATTTCCCTGACTGCAAAATAGGAACAGAATTGGGGGTGGGCCAGGTAACTGCTCCCTGAGCTTGGCATCTGGAGCTCTTGGGCAGGAACCCTTGGAGCAGAGAGGTGGGGCCCCTCACCAAGTCTCGCTGTGCTTCTCCGTGAAGACCCGGAGCAGGAAGTCGGCATCCGTGTGGGGCTCAAAGGTGGAGGGAATGATGATATATTCCCCCGGCGGCAGTCGGAGATGGCTGCTCACCTCCCGGGAGTTGGTGTAGATCTCTGAGAAGCCGTGGTCCTGATACTTCATGAAGAAGTCCTTCTTCAAGTGGATATCCTGGACGCTCTGTAACTACAGGTGCCCTGGGGCTGGGTACGAGGCAGACACGGGAGGAAAGGGAGAGGGGGATCCCCAAGAGGAAGTCTAGCTGGGTGGAGCTTCAGGGAGGCATTGCCCAACTGGCTGGTAACCCTGGTAGAGGCTCTTCCTTCCTTGAATCCCACCCACTCTGGACTCCTAGCTCAGTGGTCCCCAGAGCCTTTTAAATTCCACTCCTTGCCCATCCACATGTAAACAGAGATGGGGTGGGTGCCTGTCCAGAATCAAGCTCCACGTCTTCTATACCTCCTTTGGGACCTGGGAAGGGAAGAGAGAGGAAGGTTTAGATCTCCCCCATGGTGAGAAGGCTCAGGCTTATGGAAGCCAGGCGTGTGTGTGTGTGTGTGTGTGTGTGTGTGTGTATGTGTGTGTGTTTGCGTGTGTGTGTGTATTGGGGGAAGTGGTGGTAAAGGCACTGGAATGCTGGTAATGGGGTGAAGTGTGGAATCTGATAGTTGGGAGTCCCAGCATTGATAAAGGAAGGAAGGGAGGGAGGGATGGAAGGCTGGAGAGAGGGAGGGAAGAAAGGAGAGAGGAAGAACTGGTCTAAAATGGGATCCTTCATGCAAAGTCCCACTAAGACTTAAGACCTAATCTAGGGACCTCCCTCGTGGCCTAGGGATAAAATCTAAGTGTTATCACCACTGCTATGGCCTGGATTCAATCCCCAGCCAGGGAGCTGACCCTCATGGCACAGCCGACCTCTCCTGCCTCGCCCCTTGCTCCCCTCAGCAGTGTATTTCAGTCAGTCCTCCTGTTCTGCTCCCCACTCTCTCTCTGGTGAATCCTCTCACTCCCTTCCTCGTCCACATCTCTGACATACACCCCAGTTCTTCTACATACACACAAAAAGACCTAATCTAACTGTCATTTCAAACTTGCTCCCTGACCAACCTCCCCCATTTAAAAAAAAGGGGGTTGGAATTTAAACCAATCAACCTGGAGTTTTCTGGCCAGCACCAGTGAGGTCATGTACAGGGGGTGATCCCCCTCCCTCCCTTAGGGCAAGTTGACTTTGCCTGAAACAATTTTCCTTTCTTTTGCTAGTAAACTTGTCCCACCCTTTCTGGCTATAAAAACCTTCCTTTTTGGGCCTCCCTGGTGGCGCAGCAGTTAAGTGTGGAGCTGTTGGCAGCCCGAGTTCAACGCCCAGCCAGGGAGATTCCCACATGGCGCAGCAGACCTCTCCTGCCTCGCCCGCTGCTCCCCTCAGCAGTGTGTTTCCCTCCATCTGCCTATTCCGCTTCCCACTCTGTCTCTGGTGAACCCTCTCGCTGCCCCACGCCTCTGGCCTGTACCCCAGCTTGTATGCATAAATAAATAAATCTTTTTAAAAAAAACCTTTCTTTTTGTACAACTTCTGCAGTATCTTTCTACTTGCTAGATAGGACACTGCCCAATTTATGAATCATTTAGTAAAGTCGATTAGAGCTTTAAAATAAACTCGTTTGTATTTCTGATATGTATCACGATTGAACCCCTGGAGGAAGACTGGGCCTGGCATACAGCAGTTGCTCCATAAATACTTGTTGGATAAGTAAGTGGATCAAACATCTATTTCTAGGATTTTGCAACACTTGGTTTGGGCAACACTTGGCCTCTGGAGTCAGCTCTCTTGGTCGGGCTTAGTGAGGGGTTGTGGAGCAGTCTTGGGGTGTCTGGGAGTGGGGACACAGGCTCTGGCGCTGACTCTTGCATGTGTGAGCCTGGACAAGTGACCTCACCTCTCTGACTGTCAATCTCTCTTCCTTCAAGGCATTACTATTCATAAAACTTTTAAACAACGCCTGGCACAAAGGAAGTGCTTTCGAAAAGTTCAGACTGAAAAAGCTGGGGGATAAAGTGGCAGTCCTGCCTCAAAAGCACAATGTGCCTTCTGGAAAGGGGCAGAACTGTGGAGCCCATTGGAGGATGTCTCACTCCTGGCTGGGCTCTAGGGCTGAGATCAGGGGAGGGGATAAGAGTGGCCCAGGCCCCCACCGTATAGATGACAAAGCCAATGGTCAGCAGCTCGCCTCCATGGGACCGCGCCCGCCGCCAGTTCTTCTGCATCAGGGCCACCAGGCAGGTGCAGACGGCGTCAGGGCTGTCGTCGTCGTCGTCCTCCTCAGGGAGAGAGATCTTAAACTGGGGGTTGGTCCAGAAGGTGTCTGTGGAGGAAGTGGGTGAGGATGCCCTTCCCAGGGTGTGCTGGCATCCTGGCCACAGGCCTGCCTTCTCCCAGGGGCCTGGTGGGATCTGAGGGGACCCTGACCTTGTCGTGGGCCCTGATCCCTGTGACCCTGGGCTCCCAGGCACTCATGTGGGAAGTCCGTGGCCCACCCCTTGCTCCCGCCCCCTGAGCCCCTCGCCCACCGAGGTGGTTTCTGCAGCCCCCTGCAGTGCTGCCCCTCCGCCAGCTGCCCTCGTAGAAGGTGGTGTGCCAGCAGCTGTTGATCTCAGAAAGCGCATCGGGCATCAGGTTGCAGATCTCCAGTAGGGTGAAGTTGTCCAGAAAGTCTTCGTAGGACATCCTGGGGTGTGGTGGGGTGAGGGTAGAGCCCATGAGCGTCATACCCCCACATAACCCCCCCAACAAACTCTCCATCGAAGGCATAGGTGGGAGGATGGCAGGGGAGGTGAAGGGTGGGATACGGAGAAAACCCATCCCAAGCTGCGCTGACCAGAACTCCCCGTCCTCCTTCTTGTGCAGCAGCTGCTTCTGGATGTCCTGGGCCACCTCTTCCCACTCCCCGGAGCTGGAGCAGAGGCGGGCAGTGGAGGGAGAGGGCTTGGACACCAGGAGGCACCACCTTCCCCAAGGGGTTCTCTAACCCCCCCCAACAAGGACTGGGGGTCCTGCTTTAGATGGAGACTACAGGAGAGGGGCTCTCCATGGTGCAGGCTGTGGGCTGTCGGTCCCATTTCCACAGTGGCCTGGCCTTGCTCCTGGGCCTGCTGGGCCCTTGGCCCCTCACCTGAAAGGCTGGTTCAGGTACTTACTTGTCACTCCAAGCTCCATTCCACTCAATTCTGCCCCAGGGATTCTGGACTCGAATCAATGTTACCACTTTGCCTCTGTAGCAGATCTGGGGCAGAAGGGGAGGAGAGGTCAAGGGCATAGGGTCATCTTCCTCTGGGTGGGGTGCAGTTGTCACTCACATCACAAAGGCCAGTCACGGAGTAAGCATGTCCTTTCACCAGCATCCTTTGGGTCATTGATTCCAATTCACTCTCACTGGATATCTACAGCACAGAGAGGGAGAGGAATTCAGGGTCTCAGCAAAAGGACCAGGGCAAAGGAAGAGAGTGTATTATTATACTCTCAGGTGTATTATTGTTTTTTTAATTTAAGGTTTGCATTTTCAAATAATTGCAGATTCACATGCAGCTGTAAGAAACAATAAAGGCATCCCATGCGCGCTGTGCTTAGAATCCCGAGCAGAGCAGTAACGGCCTGTGAAGCCCTAGTAAATATCCAACCAGGATGTTGATGCCATTTGTCAATCTTATGCAGATTTCCTCACTATTACTAAAACTCATTTTTGTGTGTGCTGTGCAGTTTTATCATGTGCAATTTCTTTTTTAAAAAATTTATTTATTTATGCACACAACAACTGGGGTGTAGGCCAGAGATGTGGGGTGGTGAGGATTCACCAGAGACAGAGCTGGAGAAGAACAGGCAGAGTGGCCGAAGAACACTGCTGAGGGGAGAAGCAGGCAAGGCAGGAGAGGTCTGCTGCGCATTTGGGAAGCCCCTGCCCTGGTATTGAACTTGTGTTGCATCCGCTGAGGATAGCTTCAGAGAGTGAGACTTAATTCATTGTGCCACCAGGGAGGCCCCATGTGCAGTTTCTTGTCTCCCTCAGCAAGGTCACGACACTTGTGTTCTTGTGTTGCCCTGGGTAGCCACACTGCCCTCTTCTCATTACCCCTCTTCCCTAACCTCCTGCAGTCACTAATCTGTTCTCTAATTAGACAATTTTGTCATATCAAGACTGTCATATTAGTAGAAAATACAGTAGGGGAATCTTTTGGAATTTTTTTTCCATTTGGCATAATTTCCTTGAGATTCATCCTACTTGTTAAATGTGTCAGTTCTTTTTATTGCTGAGTGGTATTCCATGCTGTGTATACACCAGTTTGCAGAGCTGTTCACCTATGGAAGGACATTTAAGTTGTTTCCAGGTTCTGGTTATTGTGAATAAAGCTGCCGTGAGCTTCTGTGTACAGACTTTTGTGTGGATGGAAACATTCATTTCTCTTGGCTAAACGCCTAAGACTACACTTGCTGGGTCACACGGCAGCACTCAGTAGTCATTTATTTGTTTGAACAAATATTTATTGGGTTTCTACAGTGAGCCAAGCAACATCCTAAGTCTCAGGATCAAGCAGAGAATGACACAAATAAAGGCACTGCCCTCATGGAATGTGAAAACCATCTGGTGTAGATAGACTGTGAATAAATACACAGCTAGCACAACTTAAGATCTTATAAGTGATAAAGGGAAAATCAAAAACACATACTGAGCCAATGAGGGTAAGAATGAATAATTTAGATCGGGAGGCAGAGAAGACTAGCCTGGGTAAGAAGCATTCGGTCGTAAATGTTAATGAGAAAGAGCTAGTTATGCAGGTGTCTGGGAAAGAACCTTTGAAGTGAGAGGTGTAGCAGGTGCAAGGGCCCTGCGTCAGGACTGTGTGGCTTACGTCAATGGAGCAGCCCATGAGGGAACACCGTTCTATGGCTTTCCTTAACATCCTCTGCAGATTCCGGGGGGGCTTCTTGAGTTCCACGCTCTCAGTCACACCGCCAGTGAAGTCCTCAAAGCCCTCCACCGTGTTGCCCCCTGACAGAGCTTCATAGGATCCGCTCAGCCTGTGGGCAGAAAGAGGATCCTGTTTGGGCTCTGGGGTGGAGATGTGAGCTTGGAGCTCAGAGGGTGTTATGAGGGAAGGGAGGGGTGCCCTGTTAGTCCTCTGCCTCTTCCCCTAATTCTTGCTGCCCCTGTAGTAGCTGCTAACTGAAGGAGCAGGCTGGGAGGTAAGTCCAGTTCTTTGGCTCAGAGGACTCACTTGGCATATGCCTTCTCCAGCAGGGCACTCCAGAACTCAGAGCGTTCCACTGAGTGCACAAACACCAGCTTGCCATTCTTTGTGGGCAGCCGGTCATCCACCACCACGTCGAACCACTGCCCAAACTGCCATATCTGTGGGCAGCAAGGTGGACCTTAGTAGGGTATCGGCATCTGTCTGCCCCAGGCCTCCCCCCCCCATATGTTCTCCCTCCCTTCCCTGCTCCCCCCAAGGCACACACTCCTTGCTTGAGAACTCTGTTACATGAGCGCCTCCTGGTGGCTAAGATCAGAAACATGCTAGGTCACGCCTCAGAATGACTAAGTGAAAGACAATGAAAATCCTGAACCCTAACCCCCACACCACCCCAACTCTCATCTTCAGGTTCTGCCCCAGGGCCTCCAGGGGGACCCTGACCATCTTTGACATTGGTTGGGCTTTGGGATCTCTGAGACCTTAAAAATTCCTGTGGTTCTTAAAAATATTTTATGGCACAGAGAATTTGTCCACGTGTGGCTAAATTTAAAGAGCAAAAATTATGTGACAGAGATTCCCAATGTCATTCACACATATTCACACACATACATATACAAATGTGTGTATATGTGTGTGTATCTACTGAGAAAGAGAGAGGGAGAGAGGCAGAAGATGACAGAACACAAACTGATAACAAATCTTTTTTGGGGGGGCATTAAAAATCAGTTTACATGATTTCTTTAGTGGTGATTATATTTCTGATAATTAGGCAAAAGCCTACCTTAATAAATGCTACTCTTCAAAAAGGAAGATATGAAAGGTAAACTTCAAAGCACATTTTAATTCTCTCTCTTACACACATACACACACACACACACACACACGCCAAAAAAACTCTGACTTTCAAATTGCCCTCACCTGAAAATGGAAGATGCCAGCATAGTTTTTCTTGAAGCTCTGCCCTCTGGGTATCACGCGGTACAGCAGTTTGGGGTATGTGGTCAAGGCTCCAATGGCAGCCAGCAACCAGCAGTCCCCTGGCGAAAGAGGCAGGAGCTGCCCTGGTCAGCTCCCCCATACACACTGGGCACCAGAATCCACACCCCAGAGGAGCAGGTACTGACTGTGAGGCCCCCTCCCAGAATTCTGCTGCCCAGCACTCCCCACAGACCCCACTGAGGTATGTTCAGAGAAGCAAGTAGGGAGAAATGAGCAGAAGGGACACGCTCTGGGGGTGGTGGTGGGGGGCTGAGCTTCTCTCCTTTCTCTGTTAGGAGAGAGGCTCACAAACTAGAGCCAGATACTTGGGGTTGGGATTTCAGGGATTTTTGACAATGGTCTTGTTCTTCACCCTGAGACCTGCTTTCTTGAGGAGAAATTCAACCGTAAATGTCGTCTCTTATCCCTTGAACAAATTCCAGGCACCTTCTCCCACAGTATCTCCCACACTCACACCATGTTTATAACAGTGTAGTAATCATGGCCCCAAGACACCGCTCCCTGGTGTCACCCACATCATATCAGAGACCCAAGGAGCTCAGTCTCTAACCTGTATGGGTCTCTGGGGAAGGTGTTCATGGGGCACAGTGGCAGTCTCCCCAGTCTAAGGTCATCCTTTGCAATCTCCCTCCTGGGTCTCTAAGATCTCATTGGGTCTTCTCAGCCCCCTCCCCCCCAGAGAAGCATGGTATACATGTGGGGGTACCCCTGGCCAGGCTGAGACTGGGGTTACCAAGAAAACCATGATTACCAATGATCTCCTTGGAATGAGGCAAAGAGGTGGGAAAAGAAAGTCAAGGGCTCCAATCCACCAACAGAGTGCCATCGACAGAGTGGCTAGGGGGCCACCATGATGGTGTAGGGGTTAAAGACTCAGCACTATCAACCTATCTATTGCTAGCCACTGGGACAAGAGTTCTCTCCCCAGCCAGGGAGCTTCCCACATGGCACAGCAGACCTCTCCCGTCTTGCCCACTGCTCCCTTCAGCAGAGTATTTCAGTGGATTCACCTGTTCTGCTCCCCGCTCTGTTTCTGGTGAATCCTCTCACCCTCTGGTACCTCTGACCTACACCCCAGTTCTTGTGTGCATAAGTAAATAAATATAAATCTTAAAAAAAAATAGACTGCTTAGGAAGAAGCTATTTCTTCTTCCTCCAGGCCAGTGAGTTGCGGTGCCAACTATAGGGCCAGAGGGCTCCTTGGCCCCTGCCCTGCTACACATGGGACAGAATTTAGGCCCAGATGTAGCCCACTCTGGCCTTGCCCCTGCAATTGCAATAAAGGGTTTGGAGACAGCGATGGAACAGAACCAGGCTGAGGGAGAAAGCTGTCTTGGGGGCTGTCTATGGGAGAGGGGGCTGAGGCGACCCATTGCTCCTTTACCCCACAGTGAGAAAATTCTAGCACCTGCAGTGGCTTTAAAGCCTCGCCTCAAGGTGTAGAGCTTGATTCTCCTCCCTTTTAGCATGATTTAAGTCTTGAGGTTTACAAACAGAACCTGGCAGAGGTTACATGTGTTCTTAATCCCCAGGGAAAGGGGAGGTTCCAGGTTCCCTGCCCCACCCTAAGAAAGAGTGGAGCTTGGCAGGGAGGAGAAGGAAGAAAGGAAATCAGGGAGATCTGGAGGAGACAGAGCAGAGAAACATGTGAAGAAGCTGCGCTTGTTTCCCAGCGGTGGACTTGTACCAGGGACTAGGGGGACATGGAAGGAGACACTTGAAAGAGACAGAGACGTGAGATACCCGTGGGGAAGTTTTTTTTTTATTCTGACTTTGGTTTTGATTTTGCTTTGTCCTCCCAGACTTGAACGGCTTCTTCCGCTCCTTTTCTATGGGCTAGAAGGTGCGTTAGACTTGTGGCAGGCTTTTGGACCTCAGTTACCCTGCTGTGGGCTACCTGTCTGGCTGGCATTTACCCATGAGGGGATGGGGAACTTTGGGTGCTTTATGGGGAAACTCTTCGACTATGTTATTTCTTTTCTCTATATAGCACACTAATTGTATTAAGGGTCTTTTTTTTGAAGGCCTCACTCACTAGAGTATCTTTTGTCTTGATGTGGGGAATAGAAGAACCTATTTAGAGCAGGCAGGTTTGGGGGTCCCGGGGGGTCCCTCACTTTTCCCCCCGCTAACAGATTTGGCCTGTTACATGACTATGTGGTAAATGTCAGTATGGCGTTCTTCTGTTCTTACTCTTGTGTCCCTAACTCTATGGGGAGCCAGCGACCAGGCTGTGTGGACACTCAGGTGTTCTTATGGAGAAGCCTGTGCAGCTGGGAACTGAGGCCTCTGCTATGTGAGCCCGCCGGGTTGGAAGCAGATCCTCCAGCTCCCATAAAACCTTCAGGGGACTGCTACCCTGCCTGATGTGCTGACATGCTCTCACGAGACACTCTGAGGCCTACCCACCTGCCTGTGCTCTTCCAAACCACTGTGCCCCAGTAACTGTGAGACAATAGGTGTTGGCTGTTGCTTTAAGTCACCGAGTCTGGGGGTAACTTGTGCAGTGATGGATAACTAACATACCACCCCAGTTTATTGCTCCCGTTCATGGAGAGCAGCAGGTGGGGTAGAATCAGGTCTAGGGGAGGAGCGGGAAGCATGTATCCTACACTTTTGCCACCATCTCTTCAGAAGGGGGTGGGGCAGGGCAACAAAAGAGATTATCTGAATCTGGGATCTCCGGTCCCCCAGCCTTGAAAAATACTCTATTGCTCCCCCTCCTCAGGCCTCTTCTCCCCTCCCCACTCACCGAGTACCCCTTGGCAGATGTCTGTCGGGCTGACTCCATTCATAATGAATTCAGGATTGCTTGTGATTTGCTGCAGTGAAGGAATGAATGTTTCAGGGAGGCTTGGACAACCCCTCGTTTTTCCTGGGGAATCATGCCTACTTCTAAGTTCTAGGGGAAGCCGTGGTGGCGGGGGTGGGGTGGGCAGGGGACAGCGGAGAGGGCTTGGGGTCAGCTTGGTATAACTGTAGGTTGTGGTGGGAAAGGTCACTGACTTTCCCAGGGGTTATCTGAGAGGCTCTGCTTAAGAATGTCCAGAACCATCCCATCCCTGATAGAGCCTGGTGCCAGGGCTGGGAAAGGGGATTGGAGATGATCAAAATCACTGCGCTGCCCCCACCCCATGACTCCACTCCTCCCCTCCCAGTGCCCACACTGGGCCGCAGCCAGAAGATATTCTGCACGCTTTTGGAGTTGGGGCCCAGATCCTTGAAGCCCAGTGAACAGGGCTCTGCAGGGAAGAAGGGGTCCTCAAACAGCTCCCCGTTCCTCAGGCAGGCTGCACGCAGATCCTCAAAGTTCTGGTTATTGTAGTTCTTTGCATTGTGGTGTTGGCCCAAGCCCATGGCCTTGAGTCGGTTCTGGCTTATATGAGCTGCCATGCCCGTGTCGGTAAAAATGGCCTCTGGTTGATAATAAAAAGACAGACCACCCAATTAAAAATTGAACAAAGGGTCTGTATGGGTTTTTCTCATGAAAAGATATACAAATGACCAGTAACCACACACACACAAAATTGTTCAGTATCATTGGTCCCTGGGGAAATGCAAATCAAGGTCACAGTGTGATACTACTTCACCCCACTAGGATGGCTATCATGAAAAAGACTGAAAAATAGCAAGGGCTGGTGAGGATGTGCTGAAGTAAGACCTCTCACCGCTTGATAATGTGCAAGGGGACAGTCACTTTAGAGACCAGCTTGGCAGTTCCTCAGACAGCTCTACATGGAGTGACCCCATGACCCAGTAATTCCACCTCTGGGTCAGTAGTCAAGTAAAAGGACAACAATGGGCCTCCCTGGTGGTGCCACGGGTTAAGCCTCAGCACTATGAAGCTAGCAACAGCCACTGCAGCATGAGTTCGATCCCTGGCCAGGGAGCTTCCCACATGGTGCAGCAGACCTCTCCTATCTCGCCCGCTGCTCCCCTCAGCAGTGTATTTCAGTAGATCCGCCTCTTCTGCTCCCCACTCTGTCTCTGGTGAATCCTCTTACTGCCCCCCTACCTCTGACCTGTACCCAGCTCTTGTATGCATAAATAAATAAATCTTAAAAAAAGAGAAACGACAACACCTTACAGAGCTTACAGACAAATGCTCATGGCAGTGTTACTCATAGGAGCCAAAAGGAGAAGGGTGGGACCCAAGGATGGCCAAATGAAGTGAGGTGCCTGTGTGTGTGCGCCCGCGCACACACACACACACACACACACACACACACACACACACACACAGAGCATGGAACCCTGAAAACATTACACTAAGTGGAGAAGGCAGCCACAAAGCATCACCTATTGTAAGAGTCCTTTGATGTAAAATGCCCCAAATGGGCCAATTTATATGGAGACAGAAAGTAGATTAGTGGTTGCCCTGGGCTGGAGGGGCTCTGAAGTTGTTGGCTAGAGGGTTTCTTTCAGGTTTCTTTCAGGGGATGGTGGGAGTGTAAGTTCACTGGTGATAGATGCACAGCTCTGGGAATGTACTAGAAGTCATGGAACTGTACATTTAAGTGGGTGAATTTGTGGTGTGTGGGCTATAGCTCAATAAAGCTGTTTCAAAAATGACCTCCAGACCATGCAAAAAGGGACTGCCTTTTGGGGAGAGGGGGGTGAATGGAACTTGGAGGGCAGGCGCCAAGGAAATGGTGCTGAGGGGGTGGGGGAGAATCAGGGGCTGGCCCGTGTGTGTCCGATGGGTGAGTCTCTAGAGGAAAAGTCAGGCTGGCTGACAGGTCCCCAGCCAGCCAGACAGCTGGGGACCAGCCCATACCTCCTCCCCCAGAGGGATGCAGCCTGCTTACACCCCTTCCTGAGCACACCCACGCTGCCCCCAGACTGACTGTCCTGTGTCACCAGCACTGGACCCAGGGGAACAGAAGGGCCAGAGAAGAGTGTGGAGGAGGAGGAAGAGGGGAGACCACAGGGCCAGATCAACGTTGAATCTCCACGTGTACTCTGGGGCCATCTGCCCTCAACCTCCTGCATTCTCAGCTGACTCTGGGATGAGGAAGTGCTTAGGGGGCAGGGGAGGAAGGATGTGGTCTAAGTTCAACAAAGCCTATTTGGAGCTGGGTGTGGGAAGAATTGGGAGTGAGGGAAAGAAGGGGGCAGTTACAGAGACAGGCAGGGGGGCTCTGGATTGTCCAGAGAGGGGACCTGGGTGCAGCCCACACAGGGCTGCTTTCTTCAGCGGAAAAAAACAGAGACTTGGGCCTTCCTGGTGGCCTAGGGGTTAAGTCTCAGCACTGTCACCCCTAAGGGCTGAGTTTGGATCCCCAGCCAGGGAGATTCCCACATGGCGCAGCAGACCTCTCCTGCCTTGCCAGCTGCTCCCCTCAGCAGTATACTTTAGTAAATCCACCTGTTCTGCTCCCCAATCTTGTCTTTGTTGAATCTTCTCACCCGGACCTCTGGCCTGCACCCCAGTTCTTCTATGCAAAAAAATCAATAAATAAAATCTTTAAAAAAAAAAGAAAAGAAAAAGAGAAAATAGGGGCTCTCAGTAATTCTTCCTCCTCAGAGTTGATAGACACAGCAGAGCTGACAACACTTGAGCCTGAGCTTGGTCTGTGCAATGTCCCTGGCTACCAGAAGAGGGAGCAGCTTGCTCAAAGTCAGAGTGAGGGGTAGTTGTGGGATTGAGTCTGAACCCAGTGGAGGTTTGTGACCTTCATGCTACACCCAGCGCCATCTTCCCATATTCATCACTGAGGGGACCACAGGCCATTTGTGATTGGACTTCTCTGATGACCCCTTCATTCTTCCCTACAGAGCACAATCATCACCCACAT
This sequence comes from Scalopus aquaticus, assembly GCA_004024925.1. Lineage (NCBI taxonomy): Eukaryota > Metazoa > Chordata > Mammalia > Eulipotyphla > Talpidae > Scalopus > Scalopus aquaticus. Next base: position 210,551 of record PVIJ01000713.1, on the reverse strand, counting down.
TAGTGTCCCCTTGGGACTTCCTTAGGCTCAGGAACAACCTCTGTTCTCTCCCCTTTAACTTGACACACCCAATCCGATTGGGCCCTGCTGCCTTATTTCTCAACTGCCTGGGAAAATTTTCTCCTCTGCCTGATTATTTCTGGGGACCCCACTGGGATCAGAAGTGGGAAAAGTCCTGCTTGGTCCTCTAGACCCCACTTAATGCCGCCTCCTTGGTAGAGACATGCCCAAGCAGCATTGGGGGCTGTGTGCGTTGTTAGGGAAACCCACCGCTGTCTGCTTGCTGAGTGGGCCTGTCTCCCTGAGGCTGTGGGCCCTCAAGATTGGAGGTGGGGGCTCCCTGTCCCCCCCTGGCTTCAGTCTGTCTTGCACAGTGCCTGGCCAGCAGCGGCTTGGCAAGACTTTCTTTCTTTTTAAGTTTTTAAAAAGATTTATTTATTTATGCATACAAGGACCAGGGTGTAGGCCAGAGGTGTGGGGCAGTGAGAGGGTTCACCAGAGACAGAGTAGGGAGCAGAACAGGCAGATCGACTGAAGTACACTGCTGAGGGGAGCAGGGGGCAAGGCAGGAGAGGTCTGCTGCGCCATGTGGGAAACTCCCTGGCCAGGGATTGAACTGGTGCTGCGGTGGCTCTGGATAGCTTCATAGGGCTGCGACTCAACCCGTTGTGCCACCAGGGAGACCCTTGTAAGACTTTCTGTGAATGAATTAGTGACTGCCTTGCTTTCTACAAGACTATTTTTTTTTTAGATTTATTTTTTATTTATACATACAAGCTGGGGTACAGACCAGAGGTGTGGGGCAGCGAGAGGGTTCACCAGAGACAGAGTGGGGAGCAGAACAGGCAGATCAGAAATACACTGCTGAGGGGAGCAGCGGGCGAGGCAGGAGAGGTCTGCCGCACCATGTGGGATTCTCCCCGGCCGGGTGTCGAACTCGCGTCGCCGCTGCCGACAGCTCCACAGCGCAGCGCTTAACTGCTGCGCCACCGGGGAGGCCCCTACAAGACTATTTTTTATCTTTTTTCTCTCCTGCCCTGCCCCCACTCCCTGTCCACTCCAGTCCCTGTGTTATATGGCTTATTGTTTGCCTTGCTCACTGGAATGAAAGCTGTGGTCATGAGGGTAGGGAGCTTTGTCTGCTTCGTTTGTTGCTGTTTTCTTGCTGTTATATTGAGCACACAGTAGGTACTCAATAAACACTTGGAATGATGTTTCCTGCCTGCTCGTGGAAGGGATGACATTTGTGTTTCTTGGGTTTCTCCCACAGATATGGCGCCCAACAATGGTTCAGTGAAGGGGTGGATGGCTGTGGCTTACCCCTGGGGTCCTCCCTCCTGTTAGGAGGGGGGGATTTGGCCACACTCACAGGCCGTGCCTGAGCTGGGCACCAGAAGAACTTGGCTTGGGCTGGAGAAGCCAGAGTGTTGACGGGAAATAGACAGAGGTCCCACCTATAGTGTGAAGGCCTCTCTGCAGTCCCCTGGGGGTCCGTGGGACCTGGAGTTCCCTGGCCTCCACTAAGAAAAGCTGCTGAAGGAAGATTTTGACTCCCGTCCTTGGCTTCTTCCATGGAGCCAGTGGCTTGTGATGAGAAGCTATTGGGAATCATCTTTCAGTTACACAAGTAACTAGCGCTTAGGCAGCATTTATAAAAAATAATAATAAGTTAAGTGTTTGAGGATGCAGTGTCTTCCTGGTATGCTTCTCCACACTTTACATGCATTAATGCATCACAGTACTGTCAGTTATTATTACCCTCTCTATGCTGCAGAGGGAGAAACCAAGGCACAGGGGCTGGACTTCCTCAAGGCAGTACCCCCAGTAGGCAGCAGAGGCAGTGGCACACCTGGGCAGGCTGGTCCATGCTGTGCCCCAGCACACTTGCTGCCTGGCTGTGAGGGAAACTCCCTGGAGGGGCAGAGGCCACGTCTGAGAGAAGGAGGAGTAGTGAGCAGGCCTTGGTTCTGGGTGATCTTTGTCAAACCACTTCCCCTCAGCTTGGAAGGGGGATTGAAGATGGATAAGGTGCTGGGAAGAGGATCAAGAGGCAGCTTATTCCTTTTCAGTTGTGTTAGTGCCCTGGACTGCATGGAGCCAGAGAGGGTAGCTGTGTGACCTTGGGCAAGTTGCTTTATATCTCTGCGCTTAGGCTTCTTTACCTGTATAGAGTCTGCTATATCTTTTAAATGTTTCAGGATTGAATGAGACACAATAGCTGAAAAAGACTGGCATCCAGTAGGTGCAGGGAAAATGTTAACTACCTTCTCCCACTGACCTGGCTTTCCCACGGGTATTTACTGAGCCCCTGCCAGTCACAGCCCTGGGCACAGCCTCCCCCACAGCGCTGAATGGTCACAAGGATTGCAGCAACTGACGAACTCATCACAAGGGGGTCCTCTGTGGCCTGTCTCTGCTCTGTGTTGCCATTTTTTAGAAATGGCAGAGAAAACTCCTTCCTGGGTCTCCCTGGTGACGCAGTGGGTTAAGTCTTAGCCTATGAAACTATCTGCAGCCACTGCAGCATGAGTTCAATTCCCAGCCAGGGAGCTTCCCACATGGCGCAGCAGACCTCTCCTGCCTCGCCCACTGCTCCCCTCAGCAGTGTATTTCAGTAGATCTGCCTGTTCTGCACCCCACTCTCTCTCTGGTGAATCCTCTCACTTCCTGCACCTCTGGCCTACACCCCAGTGCTTGCAAGCACAAATAAATAAATCTTTAAGAAAAAAAAAGGAAAACTCCTTCCTGTTCCCTCAGACTAGGGGAAAATGAATAAAGGTGTGTGTGTGTGTGGACTGTGTGTGTGGGGAGAGGAAGATAACTGGCATATTTTCTGCCCAAATTGCCAGGGGAAAGAATGTGAAGGAGTTACACACACACACCCACACACCCACACACACACACCCACACACACTCTCTCTCTCTCTCTCTCTCTCTCTCTCTCTCTCTCACCACCATAGTTATCAACAAAAATGTCTCTAGAGAGGGCCCCAGCCCTACCATGTGGGCTAGGGGCATGCACCAGCTGAGATAGAGGGACAGACAAAGTGGGCTGCTGGAAGGACATGCAGAGGTCATAGCAATATGTTGAAACCAGGCCTGTACGAAAGGAAGCTTTTTGTCCTTGGTACATATCCTGTCACCCGATCACATTGGGAGTCACCCCCGAGGGTGGGACCTGAAACGCCACCGTCACATTGGGGACCTGTGGATTTAGAGATAGTTGAATTTCCAGAACTAGAAGGAAATGAAGATGTCTAAACTCAGGAAAATTTGAAACAGCAAGGGCTGGCTTTGGGGTCTCCTCCTAGGGCTAGACCTCAATTTTCAGGAGTTCAGGTGGATGGTGAGGGATTCGGAAGCTGGGGTCTGGGCTGGGTGCCTGGCTTGGCAGAAGCCCTTCTGGGCTGGGGGAGGAGCAGTGTTGAGCCTTGGGCTGGCTGGGGTTGGCTGCCCTGTGATCACTTATCTTCCATCCCCCCAGAACAGCTTGGTTCTGCCCAGCCCCCCTCAGTGCTGGCTCCCCCAGGCCTGCCTCTGTAGGCCTGGCCTGCTCCTGTGGCCTACCCAGGGTCTGATCTGTCTAGACCAAGGGCCAGTTTTTCTAGGCTGGGGTGAGGTTCTCTGTCTCTACTGTTTCATTTCTCTAACAGTCACTGAGGCTTCCCTCACACAGAGGCTTTTCTGCAGGCAGCCGTCCCAGTCCTTTCCCCCACCCCAGCCTCTCAGTGAAGATGGAGGGGAAGGGCTCCTGTGGGTGTCACGGCCAGTGGCCTGTTCTTTCCCAAACTGTCAGAGGAAGAGGCCCAGGTCCTGCTCCTGGGGAGCAGCCAGTCTGATGGAGGAGTCACCCTCAACGGCACTGGCCCCAGCCTCAGAGGGACGCCCTCATCCGCAGATGTCCAGGAGCAGGACACGCCCCCAGCACGCCTACCTTCAGAGGACAGCTTTCTGGTGTCTAGCATGGTGCTCGGCAGTTGAAGGTTGTGGGGGAAGGGGGAGAGAGACCCCACCCCCACCCAGAATGCTCCAATTGCAGTGGAATTCTTAGGCGGTGGCACACTTTAACAGCTGCCTTCCCGGGCTTTCTGCCCTCCTGCTTGTGCCCCCCCGCCCACCCCAGGCTGGCACTGTAAGTAACCTAGCCCTTTCCCATCTGTACAGGGGAGCACAGCACCCCACTCAGGGGGCCTCCAGCAGGTTGGCTGTCTTCCCTGTGTCATACAGTGAGAACAAGTCTGAATCCCTCCCCTCAGCACCACACTTCCAGGAACAGTTTGTCCCTCACACCTCAACTTAGTCTTTCTCTCCCAAAAGCTTCCTCATTGCCAAAACCACTTCCCCACGGCGCGGGGTTCTGTGTGTGTGTCTGTGCGTGACCATCTCCTCTGGGGCTCTCTCTTCTGCTGGGCAGCTGTTAGGCACACTGGGCAGAGGCCTACCCTTCTCCAGCTCGACCTTGTCCTCACCAGCCATTTCCCCAGTGACTCTATTTCCAGGTAAGTTCATATTCTAGGCACAAGGGTTTAGGACATCAACATATCTTTTGCGGGGGACACAGTCCCACCCATAATACTCTCCTTAGCATGGTCAAGGCCACTGGCTTATCCAGGGGGAAGGGTGGGCTCTGAGCTGGGAATTCTGCCTTGTAGGATAGTCTCCCCAAAGTGTTCGGCCACTGAGGACAGGGCCATGAGGCTGTCCAGGTGTCCTTCAGTCCTTTCTGGTGGTGTTTCAGGGACAGAACAGATGCTCAGGCCACTGAATGGAATCACAGAGACTTGTTCCAAGCACCAGCATGAACTGACTGGGGGCAGGTCCTCCCCACCTCCATTTCTGGGTTTCGATGTCCTCATCTATAAGAATATTAATTACAGGGCCTCCCTGATGGCACAAAGGGTTACGTCTCAGCATCATGAAGCTATCAGCAGCCATTGCAGACACTGCAGCACAAGTTCCATCCCTGGCCAGGGAGCTAACCCACAGGGTGCAGCAGACCTCTCCTAACTCGCCTGCTGCTCCCCTCAGCAGTGTATTTCAGTAGATCTGCCTATTCTGCTCCCTATACTGTCTCTGGTGCATTCTTTTACCTCCCTGTACCTCTGGCCTACAGCCCAGCTCTTATATGCATAAATAAATAAATCTTTAAAAAAAAGAATATTAGTTATAACTTCAGTTCTGATTATATGCCAAACACTGGGCTAAGAAATTTCCATTTGTTTAATCCTTAAAACAGACCTGGGACTCACATTACTCCCATTTTACAGATGAGGAAAGTGAGGTCCAGTGATGACATAATATAAGACATATATTTGGTCTCTGTCCCTGGTTCCTGACACAGAACTCCTACATCCCTTAGAATTCCCAGGATGATAGGAGCCTTTTGTTCTAATGAGGGGTGTCTGGGTGGGCTCCTGGGTCACCTCAAGATTGTGACTGTTCACCAGTCTAATCTAAACTTGGATTAGAAGCTTGCAACTTTCAACCCCATCCTCTATCCTCTAGGTCAGGGAGAAGGGCAGTTAACAATTAATAATTATTAGTTAATAATAATTATGAGTTAATAATTAATCATGAAGGCTCCATAAAGGTCTCAAAAACATAGGCTTTGGTGCTCTCCTGGGTGGCGAATGCATTCACAGGCCCAGAGGTGGTGCCTCCCAGCTCCATGGGGACAGAGCCTCCTGCTCAGAACCTTCTGGATCTCGCCCTGCGTGCTCCGTCATCCGCATACCTTAGCAGACCCCTTTACAATAAACAGGAAGTCATGTTTCTTTGAGTTTTGTGAGCCCGAATAGCACATTGCAGACCCCTGAGGAGGGGGTCGTGGGAGTTCCAACTTACAACCGCCTGGTCCGAAGCACAAGTGACACCCTGGGACTTACCACAGGCATCTGAGGGGGGGGCAGTCTTCTGGGACTGACCCCTCAACCTGTGGGGCCTGACCTGCTTCCAGGTGGATAGTGTCAGCACTAAGTGAGACTGAAGAACACCCAGTTGATGTCTGGAGAGTTAAAGAAATGGTTGGTGTAGGAAACCCTCCCTTACCACATTGGTGTGAGAACGTTTTGTGTATCAAGGAAAACAGTTTTACTTTTCAAGAATTATAACCCAGCTTGTCCAGGTTCACACAGCTGGTCAGTGGCCAAAACTTGAACTTGAAGTTGCTGCTCCGATCCTTTATCTTCTGCTGAGCCCAGCTGTAAAGAGAGGAAGTGACTTTGGGGGTTCCCTGTGTTCTTCCTGCCCTTTTCTGTGACTCTGTCATTGCTCTTCTCGGATCCTTGACAGCATTCAGCCCGGAGCAGGGCACTAATGTCTGGCAAGGAGAAGTCTGTCAAAGGGCAGCATTGTAGCCCCTGCCTGGCCTGGGCTCTGCCTGTGGTGAGGGCGGGTAGGGTGTGGTGGGAGAGTGGGCGTGCGGGTCCTCTGTCAGCGTCTCTCTTCCTGGGCATGGCCTCTCCTGGGGACCTTAACTCTGCCATGTGGGCATTATCTGGGGTTTCACACCTGGAATTTCAGTCCTTCTGGAAGACCCTGTAAATTGGGATTAGGGGATGTAGGGTAAATGAGAAGTGTCAGGTTTTTCTGCCCTCCCCTCAATGATGGGCCTCTGCAGTCCTCACACATGGCTAATGGCGGGCACCTGGCGTAGGGTGTGCGCCTGTGTGAGTGGGCACACCTGGGCCAGAGACTGAGCTTATATGCAGAGGAAGCAGCGGCAGCAGGACAGCGTCCGCAGAAGCGGTAGAGAATAGCGTGGAGCAGAGGATCTACTGTCGGGGTGCAGAGGTCCACAAGATGCCGCCAGAGAGCCCGAGAGAATGAAGATTCGCCAGGGGTCTGGGGGGCCTGCCAGCCTCCGGGCCCCCCGGCCCCATTGCTTGCCTTATACCTGGTTGCCTCACTACAAGACACCATTAAAAAGCATAAAAAGCCACCGAGAGCTCCAGACCTCCTCCTCTAGACCGATCTGCCCGTCTCCTTAGAGAGCCTGCTCCCAATGTCTTCCTGCCCCTCTACAGGGGAGCTGCTCCCAAAGGGAAGGGGAGGCGTGTTGGGACATGAGGGATTGAGGGGTCTAGGCTGACCAGAGGCCCAGGCTGAGCTTCCTCCAGGTCATGTTGTGTAGACAATGGTGCTTGCCAGGCAAAGAACAGTGGGGTGTCTGCCCATCCATCTAGAAAATGGGCTTCAGGGGAAATGAGGGACCCTCATGAGCCAGGATCCTTGGTTCAAAGCCCTTCTTGGCTGTTTCTTCAAGCATGGTCCCCTAGACCTTGCTGGCCCCACTGCAATCAACATCAGCTGTCTTTCCTTCCTTCACTTGTGTTCCAAAGAACTTTATTAGAACATGTGGGACCTTCAGAGGCTGGGTCCCCAGATTCCTTTGGTCGCCTCGGCCTTCCCAGACATTGCCAGCCACACCTGGGACCAGGTCCTGACCTCAGATGCCCACCCCACCCCCATGCACACCCTGCCCCTCAGTCCTTTTCACTGTTAATTTTCTCAACAGTAAAAAGGAGCCCAACAACAAAAAACTTGCAAGAGGCACGATGTCCTGCCTCTGGGCTCCCATAACCCTGAGACTTCCTCCCCCTGACCAGCCCAACCATGCACAGTCATGCCAGCTGGGCAAGGGGCCAGGCTGCCGCCTGACTCAGGCACCTTGAGGTCTCAGCCAACTCTCAGAAAGTGCTAAGCACAGTGCTGGACCCTGGGCCTGGTCAGGTCTCTGGCTGCCCACTGGGCCATGGCGCCTCGAGGCAGCCTCGCTCCTGGTTGTCAGCTTGGCCCAGCTCAGAGTCTGCACACAGTAGGTGCTCGGGAGGGTCTGAAAGAGGGTTCAAGGGTGGCAGCTATTTGGGGCCTTAGGGCCAGCTCTTTGTGCTTCCTGCTTGAATTTCACAGCTTATTTCTACCTGCTCATGAACTGACACTCTATCCCCCCTCCCCTATTTTGGGGATTCTTCCTGGGAGTCCACCATTCCCAGGACTGCAGATCTTGGGGCAAGTGGAGGCTTCAGCATGGACCAAAGGCTCTGGCCTTTTTCTCTCCTGTGTTGGGACCTCTCCCACCCTATCTGCCTACAGGTGGCCACCAGGGAACACTGGTGCAGGTGGCATCTCTCCAACAGCCTGTGGTAGGGTCCTGGGCACTGCTCGTCTCTGCCCCCTGCCGTTTGCTGTCCCCCTGTTGGTTTCTGGTTGTTGGTCTGCAGGTCTCTGTGGTATCTGTTTCTTCTCTTCCTCCTTCTCCTCCTCCCCCAAGGTCTTTCTCCCTCTGAGAGTTCCTTGACTCACTTTGGGTTCTCCTGGTGGGTGGTAGGTGGTGGGTGGTGGGTGGGCAGGATGATGCTCTGGGGTCTCAGAGGTCACTGGGTCTTGCTCCTGATTTTATTGATGAGGAAACAGGTGAGGAGAGGTGGCTTTCCCAGGTTGCACCGGGGGATTGGTGACAGTAGGACCCTGTGCCGGTGCAGCATGTGGGCCTCAGGAGGGCGGGAGGCAGCAGTCACAGGAAATCCCTCAGAAATGCTATTGAGGGGACTCCCTGGTGGTGCAGTGGGTTAAGTCTCAGCACTATGAAGCTATCCTCAGCCACTGCAGCACGAGTTCGATCCCTGGCCAAGGAGCTTCCCACATGGCGCAGCAGACCTGTCCTGTCTTGCCCGCTGCTCCCCTCAGCAGTGTACTTCAGCAGATCTGCCTGTTCTGCTCTCTATTCTGTCTCTTGTGAATCCTCTCACCCCCTGCCCAATGGCTCTGGCCTACACCACAGCTTTTTTGCATAAATAAAATAAATCTTAAAAAAAAAAAAAAGAAACGCTAGATTGAGTTGGGCTTTACAAGTTGAGCAGTATTTGCCTGGAGTGTAGGTTAGGGGATTTTGGGGGCAGGACTTTAGGCATTCCTGGGGGAGGACAGATGGGCCAGCAACTCGCTGAGATGCTCAACAAGGTCTTTCCAAGATCCCTTCCTGGCCTGTGACCACCGGCAAACCCTATCCCCAACTCGAGTCTCTGTCCTCTCCCAACAAGAGGCACACCATACCTGCATTATAGGGATTATTAGCTATGAGCTATCACATATTAATTACAGCTGCAGTTATAGTATTAATGACAGTTATCGGGGGTTACTGTGTGCTGGGCACCAGGCCAAGGGAGCACTTATCTATTATCTCATGCAGTCCTCACAGCAGCCTTCAGAGGGGTGGATCCTTTAAAGCAGGTAAATCACTTACAAAATTCCTGATACATAATAGTCACTGGATAAAATGTAGCAACAATGTTAACAAATAATGATGACAGCAGCTGCCCTGGTGACCAATGGCCCCATTTTCTTGCTTCTCCCCTTCCAGGGCAACCACTAAAAGCCCTTTTCTGGAAGCAGCCTCCTGGGATCCCCCCTCCAAAGGCCTACGTCCTGCAACAAGAGGACTTGTGGCTTTGCCTACTTTTTTTTTTAAGATTTATTTTTTATTTATACATACAAGCTGGGGTACAGGCCAGAGGCGTGGGGTGGCGAGAGGGTTCACCAGAGACAGAGCGGGTAGCAGAACAGGCAGATCAGAAATACACTGCTGAAGGGAGCATCGAGTGAGGCAGGAGAGGTCTGCCGCACATGTGGGATTCTCCCCGGCCAGGCGTCGAACTCGCGTTGCCGCTGCCGACAGCTCCACAGCGCAGCGCTTAACTGCTGCGTCACTGGGGAGGCCCCTGGCTTTGCCTACTTTCTGCCCTAAATCTCTGTCCTCTCTGGATGGTCGTCAGGGAGAGGAGTCCCACAATTCTTCAGGGAAGACCTGGCAGCAGAGCCAAAGGGCAGGGAGCACAGGTGGGTGTGAACACAGCGGCCCCTCCCACCATTCCGCTCACCCCAGGCCCAAATGGAGGCTCCACACAGTCTGGGGAATCTCCCGCCCAGGGTCATGTGGTAACTCTGAACAGGTCCTCCATGCAGACAGAGGGTGGCTGGACCCCAGCCCCTGTGTCCAGGTTGGCAGCACAAGTCAGACACCACCTAGCAGGTTTTCTTTTCATTTTTATTTTAAAGGAAAAAAAAAAAAACAACAGTGCAAAACCCCATTTTTCCAGTGTCAGCCATGACCACCCCCCCAGGTCACCACCCCCCAACTTGGGGCCTGACTCTTCCTCCCACTCACTACCCCCTACCCCCTCATGGCTGGGGGCTCCACTTCCCTGGAGTACCAGATCCCAGGGGGAGTTGTGGGGGGGAAAGAGCTGGGGGGGGCAGCCCCTGATTTACCTACCCCCCCAGGTCTCCAGCCATGGCACCAGGTATTGGCTCTCATTAACCCTTTCCTGACCTCACTACTAGCCTGGGGGGCATTGATCTGGAGGAACCCTATCCACACCCCTCTTTGCCCCGGGGCCGGCTCGGGGCTCTCCTCACTGAGGCTGGGGGGTTCCCTCCCTCCCTCCATAGTGGGGGAGAGCAGTAAAATCCCCAGGTTTAAATACCTTAATGAAAGCAGGGGATGGGGGAGGAAGGGGCTTTAGATCTAATAAATTATTAGCAGTTTAGTGTCCGTGGGGGGGTGGGGCAGGGTGGGGCAGGGTGTGGCCTCCAGGGCCCCCCTCCCCTTACTGGTGAATTTCATTCTCTATGAGGCTGTCCTCGCAAGACTGGAAGTCTGTGTCCGTGAGGCCATCAGGGGGCATCAGCAGCTCCTCATCTTGGGACGAGGATGATGGGGGCTCGTCCCCTGAGCTCCCAGGACCCCCATCCCCATCCCCGTCCACCTCTGAGTCCTGCAGCACCTGAGCGATGTATTTCTGCAGGGAGAGAGAGAAAGGGGGTGAGGGTGGACAGCTACCCCTTGTAATGAGGGGCAGCTCATGGGGGAAACACAAGGCCTGCAGGGGGAGGGTGGCAATCCTTTCAGGAAGAGGTGGCAGCTCCTCAAGCAAGCCAGACTGCTGCCTCCCCTGTTCCGGGCCTCGCCCCTGCCCCCAGGGTCTAGAACAGGCTTCGCTTTCTAGATGGGTCACGGAGCTTTGAATCTCAGTCAGAAGCACCTCCTGGCCTTTGGATGTGGATCAGGGTACTCACCGCAGATTTGGGGACAGCGGCAACAGTGGGGGGCCGTCCATTGCTTCTGGAGTTCACGGTATCTGTCTCCGTGTGCTCAATCTTGAGGGGCCCAGAATGAGTCAGGGAGTGGGGAAATGCCCCTGCCCTCAGCCTCAATCATGACCCCACACCTTTTCAGCACCCCATTGGCCCTCAGCTCCCAACCACCCCTCTGCCCCCAGCCCCTCTTGAGATTCTGCCCTCAGCCATCCCCCTGCCCCCCAGCCCCACACCTTGTAATTGTGGGCACTGAGGTATTTGAAGTGTCCGAAGCAGACGTGGCAGAGACAGATGACGATGGTGATGACCAGGACCACGAATGTGAACATGGACGTGGGGGCTAGGAACCCTGGTGTGGGGGGCAAAGAATGGGGCTGCTGCTTCTCCTCTGGGCCCCTCCCAGGGGCCCACCACCCCTCTGGCTACCTTCTGATGCAATCCCACGGTCCCGCGTGCTGCGGCCTTGCCCCGGCCTCTCCCAGGACCCGTGCCAGTGAGCCCTGTTCATCGTGGACCCTCCTGGGGCCTGCTCTGCCTCTGGAAGGAGGCCCCTCCACTCCCACCCCAGGTCCCGGGGGTAGGGGCGCAGCCCTCACCCGCGCGCATGGTGGAGAAGAAGAGCAGCCAGAAGAGGCAGAGGATGGGTGCAGCTACCACCTGGTTCACGGCCCCGGAGTGGATCTTCTTGTCCAGCTTGGCCGGCAGGTAGGCGTAGTAGAGATTGTACCTGTCTACCAGGTGCTTCAGCAGCATGTACATGAGCCCTGGGGGAAGCCACATGGGCCCTGACCTCGGCACCTTTGCATGTTCGTCACAGGTGGTCCGGGTCCTGCCGTGGCTGCGGGGCTGGCCTCCCTCCTCCCGCCCACGCCTGAGCGGGATCGAGAGCAGCAGGCTCTCTGCCTCAGCCTCTTCATTCTACAGCCCGCACTAGCAACTTTAGAAATCCATTCATTTGGATCAACGAGCACCCTCTTAAACCCTACATCATTTCTTGCTATCCCTGTTCCAAAGAGATGTGAGGTGGTAAGTTCTATTTTCCTAGAAGCTGAGGGAACGGGAACTTTTGAACGAGGACAAGGAAGTTAGTTTGGGAGGTTGGAGCCTTCAATAACCAGGGAGGATGGTTAAGGGGTTAGGATCGGGGGAAAGTAGAGGCCACTAGTGGGGGGATAGTTGAAGAGAAACTTTGCTAATTTCTTCAGAAGGAAGAGGGACCTGCCTGAGTCACACAGCTCAGCTACAGGGGGGCAAGGACCCAAGCCCGCCCTGGAATCCAAAGGTCTTGCCTGAGTTGGCAGGGCTGTGTACCAGGGTGCCCATGGATCCTGTGTAGGAGTGTGGACCCCTCAGTGGGCATGTGATGCGTGTTCAAGCGTATCCGTTGGGTGAAGCCACTGGTATGGGCGAGCATGGCCATGTCGAGGTGACTGCCCAGGGGCCCAGCACCCCGACGGGTCTGGCCTGAGCTGTGATGGCTCTCCCCCTCCTCCCCCCTGGCCGGGCCCCAGACTGAGCCAGGGACCAGGCGGGAGGCCTGAGGGGCCGGTCTCCCAGCCAGGGCCCTGTCCACTCGGGGTGGCCTGCCTTCCTGGAGTGGAGCGAGTGAGGTCCTGGGTCCCCCCGAGCAGGGCCCAGGTCCCGGCGCGGCGGTGCCTACCGAAGGGCACGATGATGGGGCAGGTGATACTGTAGGTCATGACCACCGTGAAGACGCACATCATCCAGGCGTAGGCTGCGCCAAACTGGAACTCGTAGGCCTGATGCTGGGGGGGAGACGGGCAGGAGGGCGGCTCAGGGAGGGGAGGGGCAGACCACAGGGGTACAGGCAGGTGGGAGGGGCCGGGAAAGAAGCCCTGGGAAGGGAACCCGGTGTCCAGGGCAGGGCAAAGCAGACGGAGAGAAGCTGTGGCCAAGATGGGAGGGCAGGCAGGCAGAGTGACAAGTGCATGGGGAAGGACCTTTACGGGATCAGGGGCTGGCAGGTGGGGGATCAGGGGAGAAGAGGTGGGTGGACATGGGAACAGGGTGCCCACAGCCCTCATGTGGGGTTAGGACAAAGGAACCCTAGGTCTAGGGACCCACACCTCCCCCAGTTCCCATCAGAGGACACTAAACTGTCAGAACTGGCCTTCTATGCTGAACCACTGCTGTACACACGGGGGACATGAGACCCTATATGGGAAGGGGATAACTCCGGGCCACCAGCTGTGCTCCACAAGCCCATCAACTATACATACTCCCCCAAGCCCAGCACCTTTGTGCTCCCTCTCTCTAGCCGCTGTGTCTGACTGGCCCCACCAGGGGGCGCCGTGCGATTACTGCGGCCCGGTAGGCCGTACCCGCTTCACGTTGCGCCTCTCGGCGGCTGAGCGCGCCAGGCAGAGCCGGATCATGTACATGAGCAGGCCCGGGATGCGCAGCAGGTCCATGGCGTTGCCGATAAAGGCTGAGGCAATGACGTAGTTCACGAAGAAGGCGCCGTTGTCGGGCAGGAACACGCACCTGCGGGCATCAGCTGCTCCAGCACTGTACCCCTGGGGGCCCCAGGGGCCACTGCCTACTACCAGCTGATAACACACCTTCAACCCCAATGATCCTTCTTCCATTTGGGCATCCCAATTCAGCCCTCAAGAATTCGTGTCCCAGTCTCCTCATCTGTGAAGCCCACAGGCAGACCCCAGAGTGTCAACAGACATCTCCAAAGTAAGCCCCAGACATCTTCACTGTGAGTGGACACAACTGAGAGTGTGAGCCTGAGACACCCCTGGAATTTATGCCCCGTAGAGTCAGGGAGGAGTGTTCAAGACCCCTAAGACCACAAGAACGTTCGGAGTATGGCTGTCCAAGATCTCCAGAGACAACCCCTGTGAGACCCCAAAGATCACCAAGGGTGTGAGTTCCAGGAACACCCAGAAGGTTTTCTCCCTTAGACCTTAACTTAACCCAGATCTGCTCCCAGAATATGAGCTCCTCCAGAACACAACTTCCTGAATCCCTCCCCCGGTATCTACAGAGGGGTGAGACCAGGAGCCTTAGTCAAAGCCCACGTCACTCCAAGCACGAATGGCCCAGAATACATTAGGGCCTAGAAGAGCTAGACCCTAGGGCGTGTTCCCCCCCCCCCCCCCCAGCTGTGGCCCCCCAGACACAGCCATAGACCCCAGAGCAGGCGTCTGATGATGGCTCCAGTCACACCTCTGAGTAAGCCCAAATCTTTCAGGATAATCCCAGCTTGAGCCCCAGAACATCCCCAAGTCCCTGGGAGATATCCCAAGAGGTTTCCATAGATACTTGAACGTATGAACTCCAGACACATTCAGGGATATCTCCAGGGACCCCCAAATCACTCCCCAAACCCCGCTGTAGACACCACTGCAAACCTCCCAAATGGAACTCCAGAGTTCCTTAGTTAGCCCTAGGATATCGGCCCCAAAGCCTCCCATAGACACCCTCCCCCCATTGTGGGCCCCCCAAGCCCAAATAAACCTTCAGGGTGACCTTAGAATCCAGAGAGGTTTACAAAGAGAGCCCAACCCAGAATCCAGGGACCTCTCCCGCACATACACCCGAGACCCCACGGCTGCAAACTCTAGCACTGAGCTCCTCCCTCCTCTTGCCAGAGGGATGGAAGCCAAGCCGCACGGTCCCACTGGGGCTGGCTGTGTGCTTCAGGCATAGCTACCCCGCTGTCAGGGTCCTTTTCTAGGGTCCCCAGTCACTCACTCAAACCGAATAGCTGCCTCGGCCAAGAATTTCTTGTCAAAGAGCCAGCGGAAGAAGAGGTCCAGGCTGGAGGAGAAGAGAGGTGTGGTGGGGGCTGGAATGGTCCAAAGTACCAGGGGAAGGGGAGTCCCACCTGTGAGCCTCTGGGAACAACCTCCCCTACAACCCAGTGGGGCAGGTAAATCAGGACGCCTGGAGATGACCAGCTTCGTGGCCCCAGCTCAGCAGGGAGGTGGGAGGCCGAACTCTCGCCACTGCCGCCATCCTATCATCCCCAACCCCAGCCCCAAACTCACCTGCTCAGTCCCAGTGAGGGCAGGAGCAGTACCATAAAGATGAGGAAGGTGTAGCACTTGTGCATGGTGGTCCTGTTCTCCCCGGAGCTACGGCAGGAGCACAGGGGCAGAGGTCAGGGGAGCAAGACCCAGGCCTGTTCCCCAAGCCAGCACAGTATCCCAGAAGGGTTTCCTGGAATGGGGGAGCTTCCCAAAGGGAGGATGCTGGTCACTTCCCCTTCCGTGCCAGCTCTGGATGGCCTGCAGCAGGAAGCCTAAACGTTGCAGGGCTGCCCAGTGGGGATGGGTACACCGGGAGAGGCTGCTGTGCGTGTCTCACCGTGTCCAGTGAGCTTCAAAGAAGGCAGAGTAGTAGACGATGGTGGGGAGCAGGGCTGAGAAGCACCACAGAAGCAGGGTGGGGAAGAACTGGGTGATGATGGGATTCTGCGGTGGGGAAAAGAGGTATGTGCCAGGTAGGGGCAGGCCAGTGGCCCAGATGGCCTTGCCTACCTGCTCCCTCCTTCACTGAGCCCAGGGCCCCGTCAGAACATCTGGAGGGCCAGGGCTATCAGTACAATCCCAGTTTGAAAAAGGTTAGTCGTTAGCATTTACTGGACAGCTACTATATGTGAAGCACTGATCATGTATTTTACATGGATTGATCCTCACAATGATGATGTTGACCCATTTTATAGATGAACAAACTAAGGAAGAAAGACATTTAATAGCTTACCCAGTTGGTAAGCAGTGGGGTAGGGATTTGAACCCAGGCAGTCTGGGCCTTATCTATTATGCTGTTATCACTCAGTGATTTTCAAACTGTCTCCCTTTGAACTTCGAGGTTCCCAGGAGGTATGGTGTGCGTGTGGCAGGAGTGGTTAAGGGGAGACCAGGTGGAAGTGACTCCCGCCTACCTCCTCTGAGCAGCCATGTTTTCCCACCGTGGGTTTCATGTGAGATGCCTTTCAATAAAGGTTTCAGAGGCTAAGTTTGGAAGCCAATGACCTAGTCTGAGCCTTTCATGTTTCTTCTGGAGAAACTGAGGGGTGAGGGGAAGGAATTTATCTGAGGTCACATGGGCAGTTAGGGTAGACTTGGGCTCTCTTCCCTGGGTATCTTTTTTTTTTTTTTTAGATTTATTTATTTATTCATACAGGAACTAGGGTGCAGGCCAGAGGTGTGGGGTGGTGAGAGGATTCACCAGAGACAGAGTGGGGAGCAGAACAGGAGGACTGACTGAAATACACTGCTGAGGAGAGCAGCGGGCGAGGCAAGAGAGGTCTGCTGTGCCATGTAGGAAGCTCCCTGGCTGGGTATTGAACTCCTTCTGCAGTGGCTCTGGATAGCTTCATAGTGCTGCATTTAACCCGTTTCGCCACCAGGGAGGCCCCTCCTAGGGGAAGGTGGCAGGGAGCCCAAGGGCAGCATACAGAGGGGTCCGCAGTCCACGCTGTGTGGGCATTTCCTGGTAGGGCCGGGCTGTGGAGAAGGGGAGCTAGACTGGGCAGGAGGGAGGGGGCCCGGCATGTGTCATGTGACAGCATGGGGCGGGGTGGTGACTCACATTGAGGTACTCCACAGGCTTGGTGACGTTGAACTTGTCCATGGTGGTGATGATGATGGCCGGGGTGGTAAGGAAGAAGAGGAGGATGAAGAGGACCACATTGATGACCAGGCAGCGCAGCCACCAGATGAAGCCTCGGATGGAGAGGTGCTCCCTGGGGAGGCAGGGCAGGGGTCACTCCAGGGACAAATGTCGGTGGTCCCCATAACACTTAGGACCCTCCATTCCTCCTCCACCCCACTGGAGCCCGCTGGGGCCCTGTGAAGCCAACTGCCATCCCCATTATTCACCAGTAGATGTTCTGGGGGTCAGGGGCGTAGGACACGGTCCAGTTGGAGATGTGCAGGGACTCGCTGCAGGACGAGGCGCGTGGCTCTCCGCGGCAGGCACAGCCCTGGCACTTACACACGTTGAAGTCCTTCAGGATGCTGGTGGGATGGGCACCAGTTACTGTGGCACCAGCCACGGGGACCCCTCTGCTGACAGCTGGCTGGGAGCTAGGAGCCCCAGATGGTCACTGGGGACAAGGGCCAGGGCGAGCAGGCCTGGGGGGGACTCACATGGCGGTGATGGTCTCATTGTGGAAGGTGACAAAGGCCATGCCAAGGGGCTTCTCGTTCACTTTCTCCTTCTCCCGCTTGTAGTCCTCCTTCAGCTTCTGCTCCAGCTTTGTGTAGTACTCAATGGCCTCCACCTGCCAGGACAGGCAAGCTGGGGCTCTGGCCAGAGAGCCAGGCTGGTGCTCGCGGCTCCCAGCGAGCAGAACCAGGGCTCCCGGTGGGCCTGCGGCTGCTGTAGGCTGCTAGGTGTGACTCCCTCAGCTGCACAGCCATCCCGTGAGGTTCGTACCATTACCCCCATCTTACTGACGACAAGTTGTGGGGCTCAGTGCAGTCAAGAAACTTGCCTGAAGCCACAGGGCTAGTAAACACAGCACAGCACTGTTCCCTGGGCTGACCACTTCTGATTTGGGGCTTGAAGACTTGGCCATTGTAGGGACACGGGACGTACCAAACAGTGGAGGATCAGGTGGGGCCCCGCAGAGGGAGGGGTGGACCCTGCTCCTACCCCAGCCCTGGTCTTGCCTCCTCTAGGAGGTCCGTTACCTTCAGGGACTTATGTGCAAAGCCTATTTGTGTGCATGTGTTTCTGGGGTTGGGGGACAGGCTCCGCTGTGAGGTGCACCCATCATGCCTATGACCTGTCTCCTCAGGCCCTTCCAAGTCCTCCCAACTTCTGTCAAGAACTCTGGGGGCCCCGAGGGCTAGGTAGAGGCCAGGCTCCCCCATGGCGGGCCTGTTCCTACCTGCTCACAGCCTCGCACCACACAACAGCAGAGGTGGCCGCAAGGCTTGGGGTTGATCATGGTGGGGACGTTCTCCTTGCTCTGGAGGTTTGTGAAGTACAGCTTTCCCCGCTCAGCCTTCTTCCTGCGGGACCCAGGTGCCCAGTCACTCATGGCCCGGCAGGGGCTGGGGCTGGGGCTGGCTGGGAGGTTGGGTAGCTTGGGGTCACCTAGTTTGCTCCCCAAGGATGGGGATTAAGATACATGGTTCAGACATCTCCCCAACCATTCCTTGAGGGCCAGAAGTTCTTCCTCTTGTCTGCTAGGTGTGACTCCCTCAGCTGCACAGCCATCCCACGAGGTTCGTACCATTACCCCCGTCTTACAGACGACAAGTTCTGGGGCGCAAGGCAGTCAAGAAACTTGCCTGAAGCCACAGGGCTAGTAAACACAGCACAGCACTGTTCCCTTGGCTGACCACTCCTGATTTGGGACGGGGTGGGGATGGTGGACCCCTTTCCTTTTGCAGTAAGCCCTCCCAGTCTTGCTCTTTCTGGAGTGGAACTACTAGGCACACCAGGGATTGAATTAAAATCAAATACCTTGGGAAACACATGGAAGGGGAGCGAGGTTCCTGTGTGGCAGCCAAGATCCCCCCAACAATGAGCAGGGGGCCCCTCAGTGTCTCCCCCCTTTAGCCCCATTACCTCTCTGCATCAAGGAACATAAGGCGAGCCACATTGTAACACGGGCGGGCTTCAAGAACTGTGCAGTTGGGGTAGGCCTCCCTGAAACACAGTGCACCATCCCCTGCTGAAGGGGGCCTGCCCACCCCCCCGGCTTCCACCCAACACCTTTAAGACACACACCCCAGTTCAAGATGCCTCTTTCTGAGCCTACAAAAACTAGAGTTCCTTGGAACCAAAACTTCGAAATTCCTCCTCACTCTTATCCTAGTGCCCCAGGATTGTGGGGGCCATGAGCCAGCAGAGCTGGCCAGGGATGGGAGGGCACGCCTGCCTGATGGGGCTGCGCAGCCACTCTAGGGGCTGGTTCTTGCCCCGGACTATGGACTTGAAGTTGAGAGAAAATGTTTCTAACATAGGCTGTTTCTTCACCTTGTTTCCAGAAAACCTGGCTGGAGTCCAGCCCTGAGTCTTGTCCATGCTGTTCCCAGCAGCCCACAGCACATCTATAGAATGATTCCTGGTCTAGCACCAACCAGAGGCTGATACTGATATTGAATTCTGACCTGAGACTGAACTCTGACCTCTAACCCAGGCCAGAGACTGAGGCCAGAACCCTGAACTCTGATGCAAACTGACCCATAACCCAGACCTGAGACTCACAGGCTCGCCCTGACCGGACAGGCAACCTTGACAGGCTGGGACAGACCAGCCATTGGCCATCCCTGACTCTCGCCCCGGCACCTGGTATCTGGAGGGGTTGTGGAGGCTTGCTGACTGAATGCAGGAGCAGTTCCTTTACGACTGGGATCACACACTGCTGCTGGAGCCTATTCCCTAATCCAGACTGAGCCCCACCTTTAAGAAGTTTTTTTGATGGATGCTGCAGATGCATGATACAGGTTTAAAGTGATAGCAACATGGACAGACTGCAAAACCCATAAGAATTTGGAAACACATCTGGGATGGGGTCCTTGAAATTCACTTCCTAGGAGGCAATGGATCTTCCTAGATGCTGCTGTTGCTCAAACCATTTTAAGGTTCCTCTTTGTGAGGGCCTTTATCACGGTGGCAGGCCAAGCTCTCATTCTCGTGTAACTAATCTCCAATGCCCCAGCCCCCACCACGGAGGCCTCTGACTTAGCACGTGGGATAGTCCCTAATTCTGCAGGGTCTGTCTCCCAATCACCTAATTCTGAGCACACCCCGTCCTTAATCCTGACCTAGACTGCCCCTAATGCTGAACTTAAAGCCCAGAGAGGGTCCCAAATCATTCTCTCGTCTTGACCAAAGACGATCTCATTTTGACTGCTGTCCTATAAGTTGTATGAGGACAGGATCAGTTTCTAATTGATTTGTCCCTGATGCACAGAAGGTGAGCAATAAATGGGAGCTGAGTGAATGAGTAGTCATCTCTTACGGTGACTACAAACTAGTCATTGTCGGGGAATGACCTAGGGATCAGAATCTGATCTATATCAGAGAGCAGCTCCCAGTCCTGTTCTGATCCAGGCTGATGACCAACTTCTGATCCAGGCCAACTGACAATGGATCTCGACCTCATCAAATCCTGATCAGAGACTGAGCCTTGATCCTGACTGGACCGAGCCTGATCCAGGCCACCAATGCTCCTCACCAGGACCACTGGCCAGCTCCTCATTCTGACCACAAACTGACCTAAGGCAAATTTCCGATCAGGCCCTAGATAACCCTAAAGCTGACCTCCATACTGTGGGACCTCCTGAGAGCCTGGTGATATTTCACAGCCCAGGGTCTCCCCAGTGACGTAGGCCTAACAGCACTTGGGAAGTCTGCTGCATGGAGAGATGAATGTACGGCAGGATCTCCAACCCTGTCCATAGACAGTTCTGGCCACCCAGCGCCCCTAGAGGTATATATCTATTCTCTTCCCCAACAACCCCAGAACTGGAAAGAGCCTTGGAGCATGCGCAGCCTAGGTTTCCCAGGATTGCAGTCTGCACACAAACTCCAGAATGTCACTTATGATGTAGAGGGAGCCACAAACCTCAAAGGACACATGGACCTTGGGTCAGGAACTCATGACCCAGTTCAAGCTAGGAGGAGACACACTTTTCAGGTCTTGTATTTCTCCTGTTCTTGAAGGGGTCGATCACCCAGCGAAGTGCTATATCACCCTGGATCAGAATTCACCCCTAGTCTAACCTCCTACTCTCAATGCATCCCCAGATCTCAGAGTGGGAGGTGAGTGAAGGCATTCTTGGAGTTGGAGGCAAAGAAGAGTCTGCAGGGCTTGGGGGTAGGAGTGGGTGTAGGGGTAGGGGTGGCTACTTACTCAAAATGCTTCTTGATCTTCTCTGACTCTGCATATTTGGAGATTCCATTGATGAAGAGAGTTCGTTTCACCTAGAGTGAGAGGGGAGTGGGTTTGCCTTCCTGTTCAACTCCAGAGGAGCTGGAGGATGCAGGGAGGGGGTGGGAAATGGGGTAAGCAGAGAGGAGCAGGCAGGCCTGAGGAGCCAGGCCCCAGGGAAAGCAGAGGGTGTGATTCTAATAGAAATCAGGCAGTGAGCCCAATGCACGAGCCATCTCTCCCCTGCTCACTGTGGGGTTACTGAAGGAGGTGAGGGGGCACTTCTCTCAGATCCTCAGGCCATGAAAACCCAGCATAGTGGCTCACAGTGCCTCTCTAGCACCCACCTTGGGGAATCACTGATGTGATCCTTTTTCACAGACGAGGAAATCAAGGCCTGGGGGAAGTAACTTAACTTGCTGGATGGTGTTCCTGAGCTGCTGAGCCAGGATTCAAACCCAGCTGGCCAAACCCTGGAGGTGACAACCCTTGGGACGGAGGCGAGAGAGGCCAGTGGAAGGAGTACTGCCTCCTTACCAGATCATCTTCCTTGTAGCGCATCTTGGAGGTGTGTCTGCGCATGCTGTAGACAGTAAGCAGCAGGTACAGGAAGGCGAAGGAGGTATGCAGCCATAGCAGGTTGTTCCTGCAGGGAGCAGTGGGGGGATGTGGAGCCACCAAGATTAGGAACACAGACACCCCCAACCTGCCAGTGGCCATTAAACCCAAGCACAGTGTCCCTCCACCACCACCACCAGTCTTCTGGCACTGCTGCTCACACAGGGCAGACCCCATACTTCACACTCTCTAGACCCCGAGTTTGCTCCATCCCAGCTGAAGTGTCCCGAAGAGGCCACCTCCTCATGCCATACCCACTGGTCATGCTGCCTTTTTGTCTACCCCAGCTCCCTGGGCTTAGGGTTGTTATACCCTCCTTTGCTTTATGGGGTCATCCCTGGAGATCCTCCACAGGAAACTACCTCAACCATCTCCACCCGGAGCCTGCAGGGCCCACAGCCATCTCTGCAGTTGCGGTCACCTCTCCCCCAAACCTTCCCCCTTTTCTTCCTGCTCATGTGTGGCCCAGACCCTGGCCTCACAGACCAGCTTCCCAACCTTACTCTGATTTCAAGTTGGCAATGGTGGTTCTCCCGAAGCTGTAGGCATTGTTTTCTGGGAAGAGGAAGAGGAGGATGTGGGGGTCAGGACACATCTCTTCCCATCTCTGCTCCCTGCCCCACCCACCTTGGCCCTCACTGACCCAGCAGGTCCCCTGAGAAGTTGACAGGCAGCACGATGCCTACAGAGAGGACGCCCACGACCACCAGCAGCCCGATGATGTGCCGCTGGAAGGACAGGTAGTGCACTGCGTCGCCCCCACATTTGTCCCGGATCTCATCATCCCTGCAGGCATGGTGGGGACAGAGGAGTTAGGTGAGGACCAGGGGACCACGGGCCACCACTTGCCAGCCCTTGCCCACCCCCAGCCCACATTCACCCCAGCCCGTGCCAATCTGGCAGTAATATGGGGCTTGAAAGGGTGTCTCTGGGACCCCTATTTTCTCAGAGGGAAGGGGAGGGAGAAAATGGTTGCAGGGGGAAGGGGAATAGAGAGAGGAGAGGGATAAGACAGGGCAACAGAACGGAAGAAAGAAAAAGAGTAAAGGCTTAAAGGACAGAAAGGAGAAGGCGAGACAGAAGAAAGGACGGGCTAAAATGAAGACAGCCGACAAAGGAGAAGGAAAATAAGGAATGGAAAGAAGAGGAAGATGTGACAGGAGAAAAAGAACAGAGGCAGGAGGCAGAAGTGGAAGGGAGAACGGAGCAGCACCTATGGGTGCTGGTGAAGCATGGCACACTTGGGGAGGGGCCCTGGTGTTGGTGGTGCTGACCTGTCCCGGCTTCCTGCCTCTCTCAGCGCTCACTGCCTGCCTGCCGCACTCTGGCTGGATCTCCTGACTTCTGCCTGCTGGGCACTGGCTCCTGCCTGCTGCTGGCTGGCTGCTCCCAGCCTGCCTGAGCCCCCACCCGCTGGCTGCACAGAGGCCTGAGGCGGGGGCTCCAGCCCCTGCTCTTGCGGGGTGGCAGGGGCAGGGTAAGTTGAGGGTAGAGTTGGGTCCCCCCCATCGGGGGGGGGCACACAGAAGACTGTGGGGTGATGTGAGGTCAGCTCGGGGGACAGCAAGGTGGGGACCCCAAGGCCTGGATCCTGGAGTAGGGGAGGTGCTGGGCTGGCTAGGAGCGCTAGGCCCTCAAAGCTGCTGGCCTCTGGATTTTGGAGGGAGAAGACAGGTTCTGAAGTTTCTGCTTTTCTCTTTCTTTAGAGCCTGATGACTGTTCACTTACTTTATCCTGAAGATGGCTGTCAGCCAGGAACAGAAACCCTGGGGGGACAGAGGGCTATCAGTTGGAGTCCCCATCCCACCGATGCAAGTCCCTTCCTCCTCCAGTCCCAACCATCCCTTTCTCATAATCAGTCACCCACTGCCAAGGAGCTAGCTCATCTCCGGAGAAGGAAAGAGGAAAGGAGCCAGCTTCC
Source organism: Scalopus aquaticus (assembly GCA_004024925.1). Classification (NCBI taxonomy): domain Eukaryota; kingdom Metazoa; phylum Chordata; class Mammalia; order Eulipotyphla; family Talpidae; genus Scalopus; species Scalopus aquaticus. Next base: position 187,044 of record PVIJ01000713.1, on the reverse strand, counting down.
AAAGCAGGAAAGGACCAATGTCTACTTGGGCTATTTGTGGACCTGCATTCCCAGAACTACAGGTCCCCACAGATACCCAGCAGGGCAGCAGAACTGGAGGAAGATCTGCAGTCGTGTGGGACAGGTGGGGTTCAGGGTTCTAAGGAAGTGGGACCTCCAGACCTGCAGCTAACAAGAAGAGTTTGCCACGCTGCTGCCAAAAACAGAGGATGGGGGGCCACACTGCCTGAGGTCCAGCCCCCACCTTCTAGTGCACCACAGAGACATCAAACCCAGGGTCTCTAGAGCAGCAATTGCTACCTCAACCCCCCAGGCCAGACTTCAGGGACCAGCAGTCGAGTGCGGCTATATGGGGAGGCTGGACAGACCCCTCCCCCAACTTCCTACTAGGAGAGGGTCGAGGCTTCGGCAGGATGGGGGAGAAAGGTGCCCTCCAGTCAAGAGACAGGACTGCGCTACCTGTTGCCAATGGCACTGGCATCTTGGGGCCATCTGGACATTCTGGCTGGCAGGGTGACACCTTTGCTTTGCTACTTACCAGTGTGTGCCAACTCAGGAAGCAGATGGGGTTCTGCTGCTACAGCTGCTACGAGAGCTGCCACCCTAGGGCCCCCAGCCTGAGCTGGCTTGACCAGGGCCACTCAGGGTCTAGGAGTAAGTTCCGACCAGGACTCTCACGCTGGAAGTGTTGGGTCTGACATGAAAGGGGGTCTGGGGACCAGTGAATCATGCCTTGTCTCTGGAGGCCACTGCCACTCAGCTCCAATTTACATGCAGGACAAACGCACTACCCAGCCGGGGGCCTTCAGCCGCTGAGCCACACAATGGATTCTGTATGTTTTACTAGGCAGGCTGGAAGGCTCATGATCACCTCTAAAGCCATGTCTAAGGAAAAAGGGGCCCTTAGAATTAATCAGCACAGGCAAGCACAGAACTCTATTGTGGTGAACAGGTTTGGGAATTACAGATTTTAGGTTTGTGCAAGTTTGGAGGTTGACATGGAGGACAGAGCTAGGGTTCTGGGCCCAGGTGGTTATTCTGTGGTGCTTAGACAAGCATTTCCCTGGCCGAGGAGAAGCCCACAATCCATAGGTCCTGACTCCATGTTACTGGAGGCTAGGGGCAGCTGTGGGAGGAGGGAGTGGCTAAGAAGTCAGGCAAGCAGAGGGCACTCACATTGTCTCTTTGGTCAAAGTCCACGGAGCTGGAGACAGACGTGAGCCGCTCATACCGATCATGACTGTCCCCGTGCATAGCTGAGGCCACACTGGGGGTGAGGGGGTGAAAGATCAGAAAGCCTAGTGAGTGCGAGCCCATGGAAGCAGGGATGAAGTGGGCAGATTCCCACTCCAGAGCTCCAGGGACTGGATAAGGCACAGAAAGTGCAAGAGGCTGAAGCAGGGAGGAATATGTGCCCTTATCCTGCCTCCCCTTAAATATGCTTTCCCTTCAGAGGGACCTGGGGTACCAACTCAGGGCAGCTTCAAAGGGAGAAGGGTGTCGTGGTCATTTGCTCTACACCCCCCCACCCCAATATTGAAATGAGTGGGTCTGCAGTTCCACAGATGACCAATGGGGGGCGAGCAGGGACAACAGATACATAGGTCAATGGGGGAGTGCGTGCATGCCCGTAAGAATGGACAGAATAGGAGCACCCCAGAAGGGTTGGGGGTAAGGGGACGCTGGAGGATGTCTTCCAGGTAGGCCCCTAACCTCCCTCTTCTCTGACTCCAGCAACTGCTGCAACTCTAACTCCAGTTCTATAGACAGAGACCATGACGTGACACCAGGACCAGACTCAGGGCTCCTTGAGCAGCCACCCTCCCAGGCCTCCAGAAGGGGTGAGCACGGATCCCTGGAATATGAAGAACTAGCTGTTAGGGGATAGGAAGCCACCGGTGACACCCAATCTTGTCTCTGCAACCAACAGGGTGACTATTGTGGATTTCCGGGAGGACGGCCCCTCCATCATAGCCAACTAGGGTCACAAAGGTTGGGTGCACAGGGAGGGACTTCTCCCAGGCAGACAGCCAGAGGAGAGAGGCAGAGACAAGTTGGGGAGCCCCTGCTCTGCAAAGCACACTACCCGCGTTAATCTGAAACATGAGCCTGCAGAGGAGAAAACTGCAAAAAGAAACTAGCAACTTGGCAGGGAGAAAAGAGAAGCATGAGAGAAGAAAAGGAAAGCTGGTTTAGTGGGGATGAGGGGGCTGGTGCCCCACATACTATTCCTGTTCCACTCGGTCCCTCTCTTGTCGCCAAAGCCTGGGGACAGAGAACAGACAGGGTTAGCAGGGGCGGGGGTGGGGTGGGAGGGTCCCTGGGAACTGGCAAGGAACAAAAGCCCAATTTTAAACCCTCATGACCCCCATACCCATTCTTGGACTGGCCCCTCTTCATCCCCCTAACAACGGGTGATGAAAGAGGGCTGGTTCTTTCCTGTCACTGAGGAAGGTGGAACAAGGTAGGTGTGTGTAGGGCGAAGGCAGGGCTCCAGAGCCTTACCTGTCTGCATCTGTCACCAAGGCCAGCCGCCCATAGTCCCAGGCCACCTTCCGCAGGATGGAGAATAAGAACAGCAGTGCCTGAGAGAAGAGGGTGGTTGGCAGGTAGAGAGACCATCTACCCACTGGATTAGCCAGAAGGGCAGGAGCAGAGGGGCCCAAATCTGGTCTCATAAGGGGATGATGTGGGTGAACAGAGAGGCAAGGCGTGGGCTGGTTGATGGGGATCCTCTTGCAGCTAAGCCTGGGGAGTCTGGATCAGATGGGAGAATGGTCAGAGCTGCATGTATCAGTCAGTTCTACACTGGATGTGGGGATCAAGGGTGGGGGAACCTGTGAGCACTCACAAGGAAGCACATGAAGTCGAGAGCCAGCACAGTGGGGACGCCCCCAAAGGGCAGGCCTTGGAGGACGGTGCTGCGGATGCGGGCACTGTAGCAGTAGTCCTTGGGGTTGCTGTTGTTGAGGGCCGTGGTGCCCAGTGTGGCCAGCAGGAAGGGCAGCATGGCTGCTACTGCCGCATGGTCCTCCTGAGCAGAGAGCAGAGAGGTCAGCTAGGCTCGGCCCCTTTCCCTCTCTTGGCTTTGGAAGGGTGAGCCTGGGGAGGGGGCAGTGAGGGCAGATCCCTGGGCTGCCTGGGTAGGTGAAGTTCTGGCCTCTGGAGATAAGGGTTTGGGGAGGGGAAGGTTGAGTCACATGGATTTACCTTACTGGCTTTAGGGCTGCGGCCCTACCCTAGGTCTGGAGAACTCAGCTTAGACCCCAGGCCAGGCCTGAACTGGGGAGACTGGTTTGTCTGAGCCGAAAGTTTTCTGTGGATTTCTTTTTTTTTCTTTTTTTTAAAGATTTATTTAGTTATGCATACAAGCTAGGGTACAGGTCAGATGTGTGGGGTCGTGAGAGGATTCACCAGAGACAAAGTGGGGAGCAGAACAGGTAGATCGACTGAAGTACACTGCTGAGGGGAGCAGTGGGTGAGGCAGGAGAGGTCTGCTATGCCACGTGGGGATCTCCCTGGCTGGGGATTGAACTCATGCTGCAGTGGCTCTGGATAGCTTCACAGTTCTGTGACTTAACCCACTGCGCCACCAAGGAGGTCCTTCTGGAGATTTCTAACATCTACCTTCTATCACCTGCATACACACACACACACACACACACACACACACACACACACACTCTCTCTCTCTCTCTCTCTCTCTCTCTCTCTCTGTTCAGCCAGAGCTGAGTCTAGGGAAAGACAGGAAGAGGTCCTAGTACTCAGGATCTATGGCTAAGAGGAGAGGTCTGTAGGGGACGGGAGGATGGATCAGCAGTCAGCTACCTCACCCTCATCTTCTATTTATACCCATGTTAGAAAAAAAAAAAAAGGCATGACTTCATTTGCTTAGTTTCTAACTCTATTAATCATCTTTCCAATATAATTGGCTTCAGGGGCCTCCCTGGTGGTGCAGGGGTTAAAGACACAGTCCTATCAAGCTACTGCCAGCCACTGCAACCTAAGTTCAATCCCTGGCCAGGGAGCTAACCTGCATCAGACCTCTCCTGTCTTGCCCCCTGCTCCCTTCAGCAGTGTATTTCAGTAGATCTGCCTGCTCTGCTCCCCACTCTGTCCCTGGTGAACCTCACACCCCCACACCTCTGGCCTATACTTCAGTTCTTGTATGCATAAATAAATAAATCTTTTTAAAAATTGGCTTCAAAACAAGCTTCAGAGTAGGGGTTTAAAGATAGGGTCAGTTGAAATGCAGGACTTCTGGGGTTTTGTTACTTGTTGGGTCCCAGTCACTCCTGCCTATCCTCACTCCTCTTCCCCTACAGCAGCAGATACATTTTTCTTCTCTGGCTCCCTCCCTTCTCACCATTTATTTCTTGCATGGGTCACCTGAGTGGTGTGAAAACTACAACTCCCAGAGTGCACTGTTTTTACCTCAGGAGCAGGGCAGGCTGGGAATGCTGTGCCCTCTAGTGAGCTTTTCCACTGGCAAGGAAGAGAGTGGGCGGGGCCACTTAGCCTGCCTAAGCCCTCTGCAGGCAGGTTACAGCCCTGCCCATTCCCTGCTACTGCAAGGCTGAATGGTCCCAAGGCCCCAAGGATGGGGTAGGAAGGAAGGGCCAGGCATAGAGCTGCCTCCTTCTGAAGAGCAGCCAGCCAGGATGCCTGGGTTCTGGAAGTGCCTGGGGATGAAGCAGAGCAGGTCTCTGGGGAGGCTCCCACGGCAGAGAAGAAGTGTGGCCTGGCATCGCTGCTCCACCCCCATCCTACTGGAGGGCCCCTGGGGCCCCTTCTGCTGACAACACTAAAGCTCTGCCTTGGGGTTGGGGGTGATCCCCAGGGAAGAAAGGAACCAGACAGAGAGAACAACAAACCTAGAATCGGTGACTGCAACTCTGGGAGCAAGAGCCCTCCTCCCCCATCCCCAAGTCCCTGGAGTGACTGGAGGATTTCTCCTGCCCACCAATCCCTGGATACCCCCTCCCTTTCTTAACACTTCAACAGCTGGGCAAGAGGCACCAGCTTAGATGGAGGGGAAGCTGGGATTGTTTATATGTTTCACTTAGTCCCAGGGAGTCTCTGAAAAGCCTGGGTTAGGAAGGCTAAAGGAGGAAGTGCTTGCGTGTGCTATGCCTCCCTTTCCAGTGTAATCAGTTAAAAAAAAACAAAAAAACGACAAATTTATAACCATAGCAGGCACCATTTATCTAGTGCCCACTGTTTCAACAATAATATATACATGATTTCATTGACTCCTTGGCAATCCTAAATTGGATGTCACTGCCATTTTGAGACGAGGGCACAGAGGCTGAGAGAGATTAAGGAATTTTGCCAAAGTCACACTGTTAATAAAATGATAGATCTAGGGGCTCAACCCTAGTCAACTTTCCCTCCTAAAGCCAGAAAACTTTTTGGGGACACTAAATGCTTTTTTGATGTGCATAGGTCAGGATTCTGCAGATCACAGAAACTTTGTAAATGTTCTCTGGCTAGAGAGCACCAGAGCACTGGGGGCATGTGTGTTTTGGTGTGTGAATGCCTGTTGCATGTGTGGGAGACAAGGTGACTGCACCGTAATCCTTGGAAATGAAAGGAGTTGTTGGTTTCTAAGTGGGGGTATGTATGTGGGTGTGTTGGAGGCCTGGGAATGTGAAAACAAGGCGTACAGAGCCTGGGACATGATGAGTTAAAGGTAGGTATAGGCATATTGATAGTTGGGGTGGGGGTCCTCTACATTATACACACCCCCTTAATTCCCAGCTCCAATGCACTCTAGAAATCATGACACCACACTACTGTTTCTTTTTCCAAAGCTCCACCAGGCCAGAGCATGCTCTCTACTCCACCTTTCCATTCTGAAGGAAGGCAATGTCATTAAAGGAACCCAGTAGGTTCTTTAGCAAATGAAATCACTATGTCCATCTGCCACCTTCTTCTTTACAGGCACAACACACTCTCTCCTCCAGAACTGCATTGATCTTTCTACCCACACCACAAAGAAGGCGGGACACAATCACTATCCCCATTTAGAGGAGGAGGAAGCAGGGAACTATGGAGAAGCGACTCTCAATGAGGTCATGGGGCGAGTAAAGGGTGGAGCTGGGATTGGTGGCTCTGCCTGTAGACAGGGTTACTCCAAGTTTTTAATTGTGGGGGCAGCTGTTGGGCTAGGCAGCTGCTTTCAAAGCCTTCACTGAGAGCAGCTGAGAGGAGGGAGAAACTGAGGTAGAATATTGTGGCGGGGGAGTTCACAGAATTGCTTGAGCCAGCAGTATCATGGAACTTCTCTAGTCTGACACTAAGACTTTAGCTGGAAGTGTGTAGAGAGTGATGAAAGATTTTATTTCTAGCTAGCTTAAGGTTGTTATTTTATTATTAAGAGGTGTGTGCATGGTAGGGGGAGCTAAAACTCAATATTTTTTCTTACAGAATTAGATTTAGGACTTGGGGTCATAAAAAGGCAGTGTGGTTTGATGGGAGTAGATGAAGATGGAAAACAGCTCTGTTACTATGTAAACTGGGCCTCAGTTTGCTACTCAGTAACAAACAGGTATTAATAGTCTTGCTCCACCCCTACCAAGTTTGAGGGATTGGCAAAAATATATCCATAAATGAGGATTAAAGTAGTAGGAATATGATGAGTTTATCAAATAGTTACTTAACTCTTATTTTGTGCCAGGCACTATTCTAAACACTTCACAAATGTCCACTAATTTACTCTAACACAACCCTAGGAGGACAATGAGAACAGAAGGGTACATAACTTGCCCAAGATCACACAGCCGGCCTAGTACATCTGGCTATGAATCCAAGCAGCCCAGCTTGAATCGATGCTCTTAACCACTGCACTTTGCTGCCTGGACAACAGAGGAGCCATGTCCAGCAGGAAGCAGGGGCTGGAGGCTGGCAGCTTGAGTGGGTGAGATGCCCCACCCTGTTACTACCCATTTGCTTTCCCTCTTGCTTCCCAGATATTCCTTAGGTTTGTGATTCCAGGTTCTGAGGGAGGTGCAGAGGACAGGCAAGAAGGTTTCGTGGTAAGAAGACAGGCTCCAGGAAGAGATAGATTTAATTTCTGACAGGGGCAAATTATTTCAAAACTCTGGGTCTCACCTCCTTCATCTGTAAATGGGGATAAGAATTCAGTTGTGTGGTTGCTTTGAGGATTAAACAAGATGACTTATGTAAAGCTCTTAATATAACTCAAGGTACATAATGGGTTCTAAAAAAATTAGCTACTGTTATCAGTGAAGTATGGAATGAAAGGACTTGGTTTAGTGGAAGAAGAGTGTTAACAATCAAAATAAAACAGAATTTAACTTGACAGAATTTCTCTTATTAGGCTTCTTATTAGAATAGGCTTCTTATTAGACCTAAGGGATTGTACTGGGCTTGGGGCTCTGTCACTCAGTGACAGGGAATGTTCCCAAACTCTTTCAAACATCCCTATCCATCTGTAGCTGGCTGGAGATGGGGGTCAGAAGTTCAGAGAAGACTTGTTATTGATCACCTACCAGGCAGGGTGCCAGGCTCTTTACTTGTGTTACCTAGTTTGATCCCCATGCTAAATCTTCTAAGTGGTAATCACACTTTTAAATGGAAACTAAGGTTCAGATAGGTTAAGTAACTTGTCAAGGTCACACAGCTAAAGCTAACCGAGGTAGAATTTGAATTGAGGTCCCTACACTCTGTTATAATTGGAGGAAACTTGTATCATGTCCAAACGGGATTCTTAGCTACCTACCACCTCCCTTCTGCCTTGCTACATCCCCACCCACCCACCTATGGGCTAAGACCAAGTTGGTTGAGCCAACAGCAGGCCGCAGCATGTGCCACCTGGGGCATGCTGGGACCTGGACCCTCTGGTGCCCTGGAGGACTGTCAAGCTGCCAGCACACCCCCACTGGAAGCCTGGCAGACACTCCCACACCCCTCCTCACATGTGCCTGGGAGGCAGGATTGGGGGCCCCTCCTTAGGAGGGCTGTGTAGTGTACAGCCTCATTCTCCCTGGGCTGCTGCAGAACCAGGGAGAGGCTAGAGCATGGTACTGGGTAGAGGAGCCTGAACCCCTCCACCCTTGGGGGAAGTGGAGTGCTGAGTCCTCAGACCTCAGCCCAGGGGACCCAGGCAGGTGGCAGCACAGAACCCCAAGGGCAGTCAGACCCTCTGACCTCTCCTTTCCACTCCCCAAGCGTCCCTTTCTTTCCGGGGGAACAAGGCACCAGAGCTTTGGGGCTATCCTCCCCAGGCAGTCAAGAAGGCCAGGAGGGACAAAGCGCGCCCCCTCCCCCCAACAGGGCCTTTCCCTCACTCTGGGTTCCGCGTCGGAGTCCTTTTCCCACCGTACCCTCCAACGCAGGCCCGGGCGGTTCATGAATGAACTGCACTGTGTGGGGTGCAAAGAGAGGACGCGCTCCCGGGGCCAGCCGCCTCCCCAGCCCGCCGACTAGTCCCCAGACGAGTCGGGGGCAGCTGCCGGCCCCGTGCTAGCGTCCACAAACCCTTCCTTGCCAAAGCCCGAACCCCCGCCCCGGTCCGGCGGGGTTCGGGTGTACTCGGCACCGGGAGCAGGAAAAAGATAAGAGACGGAGGGCATCAGACTCGGCGACCCTGGAATCCAAAACTCGGGGGCGGGGGAGGTAGGTTCTCCACAGCGGCGGCGGGCTGGTGGGGCGCAGCTGGACCCCCAGAGGGGCGCGGAGGAGACGCACACCTGGACTAGGCAGGTGGGAGAAGAGTGGCGCTAGGGGCACCGGGGGCGGGGGTCCCACCCCTCAAGACGTCCCGAGGGGTGGGGATAGAGGGTGGCGCACATCTGGACCCCCGGCAGGGGTCGGAGGATTCATATTCGGTTCAGGATGGTGCGGGATTGGGAACAGAGCGCGGCACCATAGGGTCCCCCGGGCCCGGGATCCTCTGGGTCCCAAAGGAGACTGAAGGGAGGGGACGCGCAGCTGAGTCCAGGGTTTTTCTTGGGTGGTGGTGAGATCCTCAAAGAAAAGAGAGGGGGCTGGGGAAGGGTCGCGTACTCACCCCCAGGCGCAGACTCGGCTCCGACTCGGAGCCCCGGGTTGGGGCGGGGCGGGGCTGGGGGAGGGGGAGGGGGAGTCGCTGGGCGGCTCGAGCTCCGGGCTCCTGCGGCGGCCGCGGCAGTGTCTGGGGGAGGGGGAGCGGGAGCGGGAGGGCGGGGGAGGAGGAAGGAGGCGGGGCCGCACAGGTCCCACCCCCTACGCCAGCACACGCAGGACGCGCGCACTCTCAGATCGCCGCCTGCCCGACTGGGTCCGGCGCGCAGGCGCAGGGGGAGAGGCCGCGTGGTGGCTGGGAAGGCGGTGCTTGGCCAGTGGGGCCCGCGGCGGGATATTCCAGGGCGGCCAAAGCGGTATGGAGGGGGCGGCGCTCGTCGCGCTTCTGTCTGCTTCCCCTCTTCCCTTTCTTCCTTGCGTAGGGGAGGCGCTCTTCCTGGGGTGGGTGAGGAAAGGCCGGAGTGGGAGAATAGCGAACCCTTTAGTAGAGGCAGGGGAGGGCTCTGACCAGAACCTCTGCCCCCCCACTGCGCAAGGGTGGTGGGGCTCCCGTGGTCTCTGCGACCCTGCGTTCCGGATCCGCGTTCATCTGCCTACCCAAGAATGTGGGGTCGGTCTGGGGAGGGGCGGTGGTAGTCAGGCTCGAGAAGTGGCTTTGGCCGGTGGCTCTGGCGCAGCTCTTCTAGTTTGCTTACTTGTCCTTCCTCCCTTTTCCCAACTTGTGTCTTGAGATGACTTTGTGACTCGTTTGCCAGGCCCTTCTGTAGTGTGGAGCGTGAGTTCTCTGCTTTCACTGTCATGCGGTTCATTGCTCCCGGGGCTCCAGGGGGGTTCCCTGGTCTCTCATTTCAGCAAGGCTGCATCTGCATCTGCCAAGCGTTAAAGTCGGGAAGGATGGAGAGAAGAGAGACAAAGTATCAGACAGACAGACAGACAGACACACACACCCCACACCCCCGACCCCGAGAGAAGCTAGCTGTGTGCGTGCTCCTATCTGTCACCCACACAAAGTACAACTTGTTCATTTAATTTTGGGTTCCTGGAAGGCTCTCTTCCCTTCAAGCTTGAAGGACGGTGGTTTGGGGACTAGTAGTAAGTATTGCTTCCCCACTGAACTTTGCCACCCTTAGAGAGTGAATGGAATAACTTTTAGGAAGAGGTTAACAAAAGAGTTATGACAGAGTCGGCTTGGATTACTTGGGAAAATCTGGGAGATACTTCAACTTGGTCTGACAGAGGAAGGACACTGCCTACCTGGGTCTGCCTGGTTTTGTGGTTGGCCAGAGTCTCAGCTGTTTGCTGACTTCTTGAAGGGTTCATTAATAGCTGGTGAAATACAACTGTGCAATTTCAGTGCTTTTCAAACAGTCCATTGGTTAGTTGGACATTAGTTTAGTGGCTCACAGCCATAATTTTTAAAAAATGAAATAGTGCATTGTATTTGATAAGGGTAAGTATTGGTTCTTGAGACATGATTTGGGTATATGCATAATGTAAGTGTATTAGGAGGTGTTGTACAGTGTATTTCTATGTGTCACAGCAATTTTCTGAAAGCAGTGGTGGCCTGTGTCCTTTTATTTGCCCTCTTGCCTTCTTCAGTCTGAGTTTTCAGTCAGTTGGAATTGCTGACAAGGATGCAGTTAGCGCACCAGGAATATACAGTGAAGAACAGAGTGGGTTTCTTTAGGGAGGTTACTGCCCAGGAAGAAACACAGTGCACGCTTGATGAGTTGGAAATATATGCAGTTGAAGAATAAGGATTTGTGAGGGTAGCAAAGTAGCTTGGCTTATTTAGGAAGGATAGAAAAAAAGATGGGATGAAACTTATTTTGGTAGCATTCCTAGTAGGAGGAGTCTTTATGGAACAAGATTCTGGGAATCATTTTGGGTTGGAACAAGCCATTAAGAGGAAAAGGAATCTGCTCTAGTTCCTGAACCCCCCCCCCCCCCCCCCCCAGGAATTGTCCGTTTTATGGTAGGGCTTCTTGGATATCTATTTCCTATGGGAGTTTTTGCGTATTGTGTTGATTTTATCATTGGAAAGTTGGTGTGACCCATTACCAAATAGCACTCTTAATGGATATCTGGAAAGTGGAAATGGAGGCCGTAGTTATGTAGTTTTGGAGCTTTGAGGACCACAGAAGGCATTTGTGGTGAGTGAGTCCCTGTGTCATTACCTTTTAAAATAATACAGTTGTGAATCTGAACATGTGGATTCTTTTTTTTTTTTTTTGAACATGTGGATTCTTGATCTGTTTCTGCCTATACCAAACTAGAGTCACCACTTAGATACAAGCAGAGAAGAGACATTTCAGAAATCCTGAAATGAGAATTGAATTACATGCACTATGGATTCTGTGATGGAACACTTGTTCCTAAGTGTCAAGGGTAAGAACCTTCCCTGGAGTCCATTTTTTCAGATGTACTTCTAGACACTGCGTGATTATTTAGTCTCTCTTCAGCATCTAGAATTGTATATGATGTAAAAGTGCTTTAGAGCCTATCTTGCCCCACTTCCATCTTTGGGATTATAACATGGAATTTTAAGACCCACATAAGATGAACTTTCTAATTGTTCTTAGGGCTATGTGGGAGCTTGGGAAGATCTCAAAAGTAAAGTTATGTCTTAGTCTTCCCTTTTTAAAGACTGATAGTTCTTGGTTGTAGCTCAGTCTGGTATGATGACACATGTAAATGTGTATTAACAGTGACAACCAGCTTTATGAGAGGACAATGATTCAGGTCCCAGAAAAGTTGCTCTGGGTCAGGTAATGTGCTCTCCTATTAAGAAGGTGCCAGGTAGCTTCTTGCTCAGTAGGGAAACAAAACTCACAGTGGGAAAGCCCCCTGTCAGAAACTTTCAGGGGATCATCAAGGTCTTCAGAAAAGAGAGGGGGCACTTTTCCATGCCTGAGTTAGCTGAAAAACACTTTGAGGACTGAGTAATTTTATTTTTTTTTTGTTTTTTTTTTTTCCTTTTTTTTTTTATTGTTATTTGTGTCTTTTACATTTTGTATTCCCCTTGGGCAGCCCACCACCAATTCACCCGTGATCCATCTCCATGGTCCCCTGTATTCTCCTCGAGGACTGAGTAATTTTAAAGAGACACCCATAGTACTGCCCCGAGACTCTAGAAATGAGGCTGTTCTCCCAGATCAGGACCTGGGAAATAAATTGCTTATTCTGCAGACCTGGGCTCTACTGGTTAATTCAGAGAGGGATTCCCATTTTATTTATTTGAAAGGTTTATTTATTTATTTTTGAGTAGAAGAACTGGGGTGTAGGCCAGAGACAGAGTGGGGAGCAGAAAAGGTAAATCCACTGAAAATACACTGCAGCGGGCAGGATAGGAGAGGTCTTCTGTGCCAAGCTGGTTAGCTCCCTGGCTGGAGATCCAACGTGGGCCATAGTGGTGGTGGTATTCGTGGTGGTGTTGCTCACACTTAACCCTAAGGCCATCGAGGGGCCCTAATTGCTGAGTTTTAAAAGACTGGCAGTATGGCAAGAGGAGTATTTACCCTACACCAGTGTGGGGTGTGTTTGTTCCTGTAAAGTTTATTAGTGGTTATTAAAGTATTACCTTAACTGCATATATTGTGCTGGATGTAATAGAAACAGCCTCCTAACCTTGCACAAGCCAACAGGTTGCTTAGCATTTCCTACTTCATTTCTCCATCTGCAAAATGGTACTTACTCTATTGAGCCTCCAGAACTGTTCAAAAATCCTTCGCAGTTTCATTCCCTACAGATTGTTCCTCTTTGTTATTTGTCTCTGTGTTTCTATTGGGTGTTCAGGGATGAAGTCATCCAAGAAAGTGATATGTGTGAAAGTACTTAAGAGAATTGTGACCTGTTATACTTATGTAAGATAGGTATTTTAAAAAGCAGTAATGAGGTTTTTAAGCAGTAAATAAGAGTATTTACTGCTCCAGAATGATTGGGGAGAAACCTGCCAGGGAGATGGGGGTAGGGGTTTGTGTCTTCATGACATGGCAAAAGGTCCTGAGATTTCCTTGTTTTGAGTCCTGGAAATTGCCAAGCCTGTGTTTTCCCTGCCTTAATGAAGAAAGAAGTTTATTAGGTGGAGTTTGTCCTTTCTGTGGTTGGGCCTTGCATTTGATTGCTTAGTGTTTTTTTCCTCTTCCAATAAATACTAACAGGTCTCCTTTAAGCCCGCATTTGTAATTATGCTGAGCTCCTCTATAGGCCCCATTCCTCTTGAACGTATGAATCCTGTGGGGCACATTTATAAAAGGAAACAATGTATAACTATGTATAGGTCTGTGATACTATATAACTTTGCTGATCCTTAGCAAGTAATGGCCTTTCCACAAAACATCAAGAGATGTAGGCTCTCTCCAACTCAATTTGTATATTGAAATTAGCTTTAAAAAACAAAACAAAACAAAAAAAGGGCCTCCCTGGTGGCACAAGGGGTTAAGTCTCAGCCTATGAAGCTATCAGCAGCCACTGCAGCAGGAGTTCAATTCCCCACCAGGGAGATTCCCACATGGCGCAGCAGACCTCTCCTGCCTCGCCTGCTGCTCTCCTCAGCAGTGTATTTCAGTCTATCCTCCTGTTCTGCTTCCCGCTCTGTCTCTGGTCAACCCTCTTACCACCCCACACCTCTGGCTTACACCCCAGTTCTTGTATGCATAAATAAATAAATCTTTTAAAAAACAAAACCAAAAAAACTCTCAGTGCCTCAGAGGCTCCACCTAGTCACTGGGAGCCCGGGTGAGGGCACAAGAAACACCACCTGGAGCTAGAGGATGAATGGCAATTGCAGATTAATTTTATTCATTTAACAGATACTCTCTGAGCTCCATTTGTGTGCCAGGCACTGTTCTGGGACCTAAGTGTGCAGAACTCAACCGTCCCTGCTCTCATGGAGTGTACAGTGTTTCTAATAGGACCTATAGGGTGATGCCGATTGAAAAACTCACCTTTGTGTCCCTGAAATCCACAGTCCTCTCTGGCACAACTGAAAGGAGATCTTAAAGCAGGATGGAAAATGAACACAATTCTTGGGTTGTATTTAGGTAATTTCTCTCCCCCTCTCCATCTCTGCTTCCTCTCCCTTTCTCTAAGGGAGATGTTCATGCTCTAAACCTGGAGGGCAATAATGAATGCTGAGCAGGAAATGGCATGAAAAACCTTTTCTAGCAATGGAATCTTCTAAATACCTGGCCTCCTTTGAGTCAGTGTTGAAGTCAGGAGGAAGTATCACTGGGATCGGTCTCCTGTGCAAACACAAGACTCAGGATAACATTGCTTGTGAAACAAAGCAGTATATAGACTGATTTGAAGTGAATCAGGGCCTGTGTCTACAGCGTTTTTTTTTTTTTTAATTTATGCATACAAGAACTGGTGTGTAGGCCAGAGGATTGGGGGTTGAGAAGATTCACCAGAGATAGAGTGGGGAGCAGAACAGGCAGATCCACTGAAACACACTGCTGAGGGGAGCAGCGGGCAAGACAGGAGAGGTCTGCTGCACCATGTGGGTTAGTTCCCTGGCCAGGGATCAAACTCATGCTGCAGTGGCTGGTGATTGCTTGATAGCGCTGAGACTTTAACCCCTGCGCCACCAGGGAGGCCCTACAGCATGGATTTATGCTGGGAAATAACATCAAGTTTAGTCCAAGTTGCTTTGAAGTAAATTGCTGCCTCCATTACTCTTCCCTGATCTGAACCACTTATTTAGTGATGGCATCAGGTGTTTTTCCAGTGGGCAGTGTAGGCACCAGGGCCAGGAGATGATTCCAGAGTCTTTAACACAGCGTGGGCTCGTCTTCCCATAACCAGCACCAGGGTTTCCTTTAAGCAGATTTGCGTGTGATGTTTTGGTGCCTGATACACAGATAAGAGCTCTACAGGGTTTGCATGTCCCTCTGTGTGGAGCCTTGAGTGGGGGAATCTGTCTTACTGTTGGCTCCTTCATTGATCACACTCAGCAGTTATCTGTCAGGACCTGCTGGGGTCTTTTGCTGGGGTGGGAGTGGGAGGGGACCACTGTGTGTGTGTGTGTGTGTGTGTGTGTGTGTGTGTAAAAGAATGAGGGACTTAAAGGGCCTCCCTTGTGGTGCAACGGGTTAAGTGCAGCACTGTGAAGTTATGCAGAGCCAGTGCAGCATGAGTTCGATCCCTGGCCAGGGAGGTTCCCACATGGCGCAGCAGACCTCTCCTGCCTCACCCACTGCTCCCCTCAGCAGTGTACTTGAGTTGATCTGCGTGTTCTGCTTCCCACTCTGTCTCTGGTGAATCCTCTCACCACTTCACACCTCTGGCCTACACCCCAGCTTGTGTGCATAAATAAATAAAAAATCTTAAAAAAAAGAAAAAAGAAAAAAAAAAGAATGAGGGACTAATAAATTAAGTGATTTGGTTCCTTTGGGCTTTCAGGTTCACAGGAATCCATTTGATGTCTGAGGTCCTTTGGGTCTGAAGGATCACTATCATGATCCACCAAAGATCTAGTGAAAAGTGTTTGAATTTTATGGGCCTTTTATGGAATGGAAGTGCTCCCCGGACACTTACTCTTGTATGGGAGGGAAGTACAAGAAATCCTCCCCACCTGAGAGAGTGTGATCCCTGAATCCCTAGAGTTCATATGCCATGTTATCAAGATCCCTGTGGTTTCTGAACCACAAGAAATAGAATATTAAGGGATATCAGCCTTATCTCAAAAAAGGTATCCGTGTTTATTTAGTGTCTGAGTTTGGATAGTGGAGTTGGAGCAGTGAGAGTTCCCCTGGCACTGGATGCCCACATGTCCTCAGTGCAGGAGGAGCAGCAGCCGGCGCTGCAGCTTTACAACGGCCTTCTTAGAGGAGATGTGTTTGGAGCTGGGTCAGATTTGGGCAGAGGTGGGCTTTGAGGTGCCTGGGTGGCTTGTGAGCAAGTTTGGTTTGTGCAGACTGCCCTGCAGATTTTGAAGAGGTGGGTCTTGCTATACCCAAGTCTGGGAAATTCTGGGAAGCCCCTGGCACTTGTGCAGTTCTTGGACTAACGCAAGTGTTAGGAGGAAGCAGTGTGGTGCAGAGAGGCAGGGTGTCGCAGTTCTCAGGAGAGGGAGTGTGGGTGGAGGCTTCTGTGGAGTAGCTGAGGATCCTCTTTTCTCTCCGGGAGTGAGAGCAAGGGCCCACTAGCGTCAGCTGGGAAAGCTTGGCTGAGATTGGTAACTGCAGCCTGGACCAGAAGGACTGCTTTTTAGAGCTCTGTTTTTTTTTTCTTTTTAAGCCAATTTTTAGTTATTGCTCAGAGTATGGAGTTCTCCTTGCCACCTACACTAGACATTGTCTTCAAAACTTAAACTGGATTGAAGTGAATAGTTTTCACCTGGTGTTTGTCTGCATTTCAGCTGATTCAGCAAGCACTGAGTTGCATATGAGTAAAATGTGCCTGTGACATCGGTATTCTTGATGGAGCAAGGATGATAACAATTGGAAAAATACTAAAATTTGAATTAAAGTTAGCCATATTAACTCTGTTGAGTAAGAGTATGGGTCTAGGAAGCTGACTACTGGGGTTCAAATTTCAGCTTTGTCATTCTAGCTTTGTGACCTTGAGCAAATTACCTAACCTTTCTGGGCCTAATTTCCTCATGTATATAAAAAAAGGGATGATAATTGTGTCCATTGCAGAATTTCTGTGAGGCTTAAATGAGATGATGATGTAAACACTTAGCCCAGTGCCTGCACATTATACCTGCTCAGTAAATTTTCATCTATGGAAACTGGAAAGCAGCCTTTAAAGCTGCTTCTCCCTCAGCTCGCTATAGCAGAGTGAGGCTGTAGAATGTAGTAGGGAGACTTGGACTCCCTACTACTGGGTCCACTGCTGGTTCTGGTTCTGCCCTTGGCTAGTTGTGGGACTTTACTCAAGGCACTTCATGTCTGTATCTCAGTTTCCTAATCTGTGATATTAGATGCAGCCAGAGACTGATGAAGACAGCCAAGGGGTGCCTGTGGCCATGTGTGATGTGGGGAAACCCCACTACAGATGGGGAAATAAGCTCATAGTCCTTGCCCAGGATCACCTAGCTTAAAGGTAAAGGTTCTCTCATCCCATAGCCTTCATTTCTGGGTGTCAGCTGTTAATCATCCTATAACTTAGCTGCCCTCTTTTGCATTTAATTTTCTGATTTTAATTCTTTTTTTGCCCAGTGCTTCCTGGGTTGTCTGAAGGAAAACACTGGAGAATCAACTTGCAGTTTAAGCTAACTTGTAGTTGATAAGCATTTGTGGAGTGTCTAGCTATTCCTGTGGAGGTAAATAGTGGATTTTTGCCCTACCCTTATTAAATAAAATCTTATCTGAGATGCTTTGAACTTACGCAAGGCAAAGCTGTGTGTAAATACTGCAGTGGTAGGGGCCTTCCTCAGCCAAGCTCTCAAATGAGGCCCTCTGCAGCCAAACGCTTGGGAGGACGGGTGTGGGCTGGACCAGCTGGCTGTAGGTTTTTCATAAAGATGCCCCTAAATGATGTCCAGGTATTGCAGGAGACAGGGGATTGCTGTGTTTTTTGGTGTTGGGATCAGTGGGTTGAGGTCTGTGAGCGAGTCGCAAGTCTTGGGCTGGTATTTATTCTTTTATCGCCAACTTGCTGTCCTCATCCAAGCTTTCAGCAGCAGCGTGGGGTGGGCAGTTTCAACATGCCTTAGTGCCCTCTCCAAGACTGACCCAGATAGAGACCCTGATCAGTGACTTGGTGAGGACATCCTTTGCTAGCCGTGGGCATTACAGGTGCACTAGCTTTTACATTTGGAGGAAAGGTGATGTGCTAACAGCTAGGCAGTTGCTCAGGTAGTCTGCATTCAGGGAGTGTAAGTTCTGGTTTCAGAAAGCACATGCATGTCACCAAGGACGCTAGTGTGCAGGTTTTCCTCCACAGAGGACTTGGGAAATGGCTGCTGGCGAGGTGTGTACCAGAGGAGTCATGCTGTGTTCCTGCCTGTGGAGGTGATGTGGCAATGAAGGCATTCTCTGTGCTGTTGCATTACTTGCAGCAAGGATGGTTGTGAGCCATTCCAGCTCCCTGACCCCAGTTAGAATATGAATCAGCAGAATTGTAGCTGGAATTCCATCTAATCATCCGCGTAGCTTTTAACCACCGAGATTTATATTTAGTGACTAATGATCTTGTGCTAGAAGTACCATCTCCCACACAAGTTCCCAACAGTCTTTTACAAAAAAAAAAAAAAAAAAAAACCCACCCCAAAACAACAAAAACCAAAACTGGCTCTGTGTAAGGACACTGACTTAGAAATAAATTGTCTCCTCTCTGATCCCCCCTTTTCCTGCAGGATTTGCTGTCTTGGGATTCCATGGCTTACACTGCTGGACTCTTGGGCCCCTTCACACATGTAAGCAGAGGCCTCAGCCAGCGCTGTTTCAGGTAACCTTTCCCATTAAGTTCTTAAAACTGCGTAGTTGAGTACACCTCCCCCATCAGGGCTGGGTGTCATGGTGACTAGAGTGGGAGTGGAAACTCAGGGAGGCGGGCTTAGGGTCGTGGGAGGTAAAGGAATCCCACTGACCTGGGGTTTGATCAGTTAGGTGAGGGGGGCAGGTAAGCAGGTGGCGTTGCTGTGGAGGTGGGTGGGGAATGGCACATGGTAGAAGCTCTCATCCTTGCCCCAGACTCTTATGGTGTCTCTGACATCTTGACTAAATGACTTCCCAAGTACATTAAAACCTTCTCTTTTAAAAATGGAATATTTTGTTTATTTTAAAAAATATTTATGCATAAAGAACTGGGATGCAGGCCAGAGGTGCAGGGGATGAGAGGATTCACCAGAAACAGAGTGGGAGCAGAACAGGCGGATCTGCTGAAATACACTGCTGAGGGGAGCAGTAGGTGAGGCAGGAGAACTCTGCTGTGCTATGTGGGAAGCTCCCTGGCCGGGGATTGAACTTGTGTTGCAGTGGCTGGTGATAGCTTGATAGTGGTGAGACTTTAACAAACCCTGCGCCACCAGGGAGGCTCAAAAATGGAATATTTTAAAAAGGAGGAAAGAATATACATTCTTCTGTCTCGTGATTGTTCGGTGTCAATAATAATGTCCAACTGATTGAGAATGTTGTCGAGTCTTTTATTCAGGGTTCCAGTGGTACATAAACTTTTATTTATTTATTTGGTACATAAACTTTTTCTGCAAAAGGCCAGATAGTGGATATTTTCATTTTTGTGGGCCATACATTTTCTGTCATGACTGTTCAGATTTATAGCAGTGATGCAGAAGTGGGTGTGGCTGGATTTGTACCAAAGACGATAATTTGCTGACTCCCTATGCTGTGTCCTTAAGACTTTTCAGTTAACTTGTTTATCAGTTATTGAGAATTGAATATTATAATCCCCCCAAATAAACATGGAATCTTAAAAAATACATGCTTATTCACCAAAAACTAATCATGATAGAAGTGTGAGAATCTCCTCTCTCTTCAGATGCTCAGCCAAGACAGGGAATACGGGGTACATATCTGTTGGCAAACGTGGCTTCTGTCCCTATTTGTGCACTCATTCCACAGGCATTTACTGAGTATGGTGCCTGGGGTTAGTCAGAGAGAGAGGAATAAGAATTGCCCTCTGCCCGAAAAGAGTTCTCACAGTTGGCCATGAGAGCAAAGTTGGAAACAAATAGCTCTAAGAAAATGTGACAAGTATAATAATAGAGGTTTGTATGGTGCTTGGGAAGGCCTGAGACAGGACCCGCTAATGGAAATGGAAGAGGAGGAGGAGAGTAGAGGCGGCCTTCCCAGAAGGGAAGTGGAGCAGGCGCCGTCCAGCCCTCCAGGGAGGTCATGTGAGAGGCATGGCATGCTTGGAGAGCTCCAGGAGTTTCTCTCTGCCGGGACAGAGTGGATATGTGATGGTAGGAGTTGAGGGACCTCAGAAGACAGAAAAATCAGGGCCAGATTGTTGATAGTACAGTGGGGAACTTTGAACATCCAAGCAGAGGCGTGGTCTCAGCTCTATGTTCCAAAGTGAACTCTTTTTTTTTT
>PVIJ01000713.1:0-166914 GCA_004024925.1 Scalopus aquaticus | reverse complement strand
GTGTCGAACTCGCGTCGCCGCTGCCGACAGCTCCACAGCGCAGCGCTCAACCGCTGCGCCACCAGGGAGGCCCCAAAGTGAACTCTTGATCAGCAGAGCCAACTGTGACACTAATGTAGCAGTCTTGGTATGAGATAGTGAGCCTCTAAATTAAGGAAGTGTTGGTGGGGCAGAGGAGAAGGACAGAGTGCTTCAGAGATGGTATCAGTCAGATGGAAAGAGGGTTATGACTTGGGAGTTGGGGTTCCTGGAGAAGCTTAGTGTGGGACCTACTGAGCTTCAGTATCTGTGTGACATCCGTGGGGGGTTTGGAGTGGAGAGAGAAAACTAGAATATAGGAGAGAAGTGGGGGTAGAGATGGAATTTACTTTATGGAAATAGTGGGAATAGATAGAATTGCCCAGAGTAAGCTTGTGAATGAGGGAAGAGGATGTAGAGTTACTCTGGAGAACACCAGCATTCAAGGTGCTAGTGCTAGGAAAAGAGAAACCTCACTTTATCAGATTGCTTAGTAATAGGTTATCTGCCTTTAATAAGTACTCTTTAAAAAAAAAATTCCCTTCTAGCTTGGAAAAATGCATTAAAACAAAACATTATTACCTTATTTCCAATTTCTGCTATGTTCTGTCAAGGGACTCCCTTAGCAGACCTTTGCTCATATCTTCTCGTGCCCAGCAACAGACAGATGAGAACATTAGGGAATCAGGGTGTTCTGGGGGAGCAGGTTTTGCAGGCTAGGCAGCGGGTAAGGTTCAGCCCATAATATGTTCACTTAATCCTCAAAGTATTTTTGGAAACCAAATACTTTCAGTTAAGATAGCCACAAATCTTGTCATAACAGAAGTTTGGGTTTTTCTAAAACCTACCCAAGTCGAGTTCTTGATGTGGCAGCAGAAGCTTTTGAGGCTGTGGACTGTAAGGAAACTGTCTTGAGCACAGACCTATTCATAAGTACGGCTCGCCGTCAGGCCTGGGTTGTGCTTGGTTCCGTGTCTTGCTGCTGACGGGTACTCTTTCCCAAGCCCGGCCCGCTCCTTTCTGGCCCCTGGCCAAGGAGATGCAGATCTCAGACTCTTTTCTCTTCCACCAGCACCACTGGGAGCCTCAGTGCCATTCAGAAGATGACGCGGGTGCGTGTGGTGGACAACAGTGCCCTGGGGAACACCCCCTACCATCGTCCTCCTCGTTGCATCCATGTCTATAACAAGAGTGGGGTGGGCAAGGTGGGCGACCGGATCCTGCTGGCCATCAAGGGACAGAAGAAAAAGGCGCTCATCGTGGGCCATCGCATGCCTGGCCCCCAGATGACCCCCAGGTTTGACTCCAACAACGTGGTCCTCATTGAGGACAATGGGAACCCCGTGGGAACCCGAATTAAGACACCCATCCCCACTAGCCTACGCCGGAGGGAAGGCGAGTTTTCCAAGGTGCTGGCCATTGCTCAGAACTTTGTGTGAGTGGAACCCAGCTGAGGCTGTAGCGGGGCTCACGAAGTGGAGCCGTTTGGAGAACCGGATCTTTGCTGAGAGGGAGGGAGTGCGGGCCCCATGGCTGGCGAATGGTGTTCTGTGAGCAAATAAACAAGCTTTCATGTATGTTTTCTTCCTGAGCTTTCTGAGATGTGGTCATGAGGTAAATGGCGCTGAAGCACGTAAAAGGTGGCCAGCCCACGTCCCACCGTGTCGGCGAGTCTGCATGGAGCAGCCTGTGTGCTCATCTGGATGATGAGGCCCTAGAGTAGTGAGGGACAAACCAAGTGACAATTTATAAATGTATAGTAGAATCTGTACATTTCTACCCAGGCAAAACTTTCTTATTTTTGCCACCCAAAGTACCCTTCCTATGGCAGAACGTGTGATGTTAAATGGTTGTGAAGATTACTGGGATAGTGGGTAAGAGCAGGCGGACTTGTTTCATCTAGTGAACTCTGCCTTCGAGCTTCTTTAGAACTCAGAGAGTAATGCTGTCTCCACGGGTTGGGGGTGTGGTGGGGGTGTCCTCTGCTAAGGACCAGAGTGCCCCTCTGTGCCCAATAGCAGAAAACAACCTCCCTGACCCCTGAGGAAACGGACTCCTTTGTATTTTGCTGGTGACTTAATCTTGGGTTTGTGCAGGCAATTCAATAACAAATCATCTTCCATTTGTTGATCTTGGGGAGATTTGGGGCCCCCTTAGTGCTTTTAGTGGAATCTCATTAACTCATTTATAAATTCTTTCATTAAAAATATCCCTGAGGGCCTCCCTGGTGGCGCAGTGGTTGAGCGCTGCGCTGTGGAGCTGTCAGCAGCGTGTGATGTGAGTTCAACGCCCAGCCGGGGAGAATCCCACACGGTGCGGCAGACCTCTCCTGCCTTGCCCGCTGCTCCCCTCAGCAGTGTATTTCTGATCTGCCTGTTCTGCTCCCCACTCTTGTCTCTGGTGAACCCTCTCGCCGCCCCACGCCTCTGGCCTGTACCCCAGCTTGTATGTATAAATAAATAAATCATAAAAAAATATAAATCCCTGACATGCATTCATAAATATTCTGGTGACTGGTGAGGGGCAGAGTGGCATAAAGACAAATGAGGCTCTGCGGCCAGACTGTCTGGGTTTGAATCCTGTTCAAAGTCAGAGAAGTTCCCTGACTTTGGGAACTTCTCTGACACTCAGTTTCTTCCCCTGTAAAATGGGAATCTAATAATAGCACTAACTTGATAGTGCTGGTGTGAGGATTAGTGAGTTATTACCTGTAAGTGCCTGGAATTAAAACTGGTCAACAAATTTTTATAAAAGTCATGTTTCTGAAATAAAATTAGTCATTTCCTGTCAGTTTGTATGTGCTCAACATGAATATGACAGTCAAATTCTAATTTTAGCTCTAGTTTTTTTTATAATCTGCAATAAATTGATGTTTCCATCACGAAATGCATGCCAATTGTAATAGGCCTGCAGTTAATATCTGTAAAAAATGAAGTCATAGACTACAACTTAGATTTCTTTCCTTGTCTCTTGTACAGCTAGCTGTTCAGGAGCATCTCTGGGGAGTGTCCAGCAGTAGTCATCAAGCATTATAGTGGACCATTTTCCCTGGTATCTTTGTTCCATTGATGTGATATCTTGATAAAAACGTTCACCATGTTCATCACTAACCATACCACAGTTTTCAGGGAAGAAATCCAGATGGGAATGAAGGAAGTGGATCTTTAGAGACATATTGCAGCCAAGTTTCTGATACTGCATCAGCATGTCTTCTACTAGTTCCTTGTAGTTTTCTGCCCTAACATTCCCAAGAAAGTTTGTAGACACTAGGTGAAAAGCATTCTATGCTTGTTTCGCATCACCCCGCAGCAAGTTGTTGAACCAGTCATCTTTGAAGAGCTCTCAAATCTGAAGACCCACAAAAACTCCCTCTTTAATCTTTGCTTCGCTGAGTCAAGGAAATTTTTCATGCAGGTATCGGAAAGCTGGTAAGGTCCGGTCCATGGCTTTCATGAAATTCTTCGTCAAACCTAGTTTGATGTGAAGGGGTGGTAGCAGCATTTTGTGAGCCTCGACCAGAGCTGGGTGCTGGATATTCTTCTCTCCAACTGCTACATTTTGTCTGCGAGTCCATTCCTTCCCCAAGTAGTGCGATTCACTTGCTCGGCATCCCACTCACATAAGAAACACATGTATTTTGTATATCCCTGCTGCAGTCCCATTAAAAGGGCAACTAGCTTCAAATCACCACAGATGTTCCAGCTGTACTTGTTATGCTCAATGGAATTCAGTAGCTGCTTTAAGTCATCATATGTCTCTTTTATGTGGACAGCATGCGCTACTGGAATAGATGGAAGATGGTTTCCATTGTGCAAAAGCACAACCTTAAGACTCAGTTTTGAAGAGTCTAGAAATAGTCTCCATTCTTGTGGGACATGAGTAATTTCTAAGGCATTCATGAGGCCCTGAATATCGGAACAATACCAGAGTACTTTCCTTTCTGAAGAAAGGCTCCAACTGCTGGTGGCGCTTTCGATATAAAGTAATTGTGACATCATCTTCTAGAAGATTCTATTGTTGGAGTCTTGATCCTAGCAATTCTGCCTTGTTCTTGGATAAGTCCAAATCACAAACCAGGTTTCTGAAATAAAATTTAGTTCTTTCTGTGTTAGTGTGTGGGGGGTTGATGCACCACAGTGAAAATCTGGATCACTGCATGCTGATGGAACAGGAGAACAGGTCGGCTCACCCTTGCCCTCATCAGATGAATCAAGAGAATATTCTGCTGGAGGCTCTGAAATAGGAAGTCCCTCACCATGTGGAACTGGTCTCAATGCTGACAAGCCTGAAATATTTTCGATGCTCAACCTTTCCGACAGTGCTTTATATAGTGCACTGCTGACGTCAGCTTACTTCAGCAGTTGCCTGGCAGTAGTATTGCATTGCATCAGAAAATGATGCAATCAACTCTGGATGATGTGTGCATGATGGTATTATGCAATGCGATGCAATATTACATCATTCTAGGCTGATTAGGATGTTGTTGCAGTCCTACTGGATAAATTTACACGGTGAAACATAAAATGAATTATATGAAATATCTTCAAAATGAGAGCTAATAAAGATTTTTCAGGGTTATATTCATCATGTTCAGCACACCAAGATACTACAGATTAGGGCCTTTTTAAGTCAGTAACGATCTCAGTGTTGACCAGCGTAATAAGCACTTGACAGGTATTAGCTGTTTTCGGTTATCATTCCTGCGCGTGTGCCAGCACTGGGAAACAGGCAGATAGAGCCTCTGCCCTCAGGGAATTGACACAAAACACATTACTCACTTATGCAAATCACCAAAGTGTAGCCTGCGACTGAAGGGTTAGACTTGGAATGAGGCTGGAATGGGATACTAGGCAGCTTCCTTGAGAAAGGGCTGCATTCAGTACATTTCAGTGGGTAGGCACTGAAGGCAGGCCAGATGGGGGTGATGGGGTGGGGAGGGAGGAATGCGACTGGGAAGGGGCCAAAGGGCACCTCAAAGGGTGTTGGAAATGTTCTAAATCCAGGTCTTGGTGGGAGTCACATGAGTGTAAACATCTGCAAATAATTATTGAGCGGTATACTTTAGTGTACTTGGTACTTCAATAGAGATAAGTGGCCAGGCATTAGCTATGTGAGAGGAGGGGAAGTGTTCCAAGCAGAGGGAGGAAAGAGCAGGTACAAAAACCCGGTGGCAGGAGGGAATGGATGAATACCAGGACTCAAAAACCCAGTGTGTCTGGAACAGGGAGAGCATGAGGGTGCGTGGTGTAGGCTGAGGCTGGAGCAGGGTCACTCGGTGCAGGGCCTCGAGCCCCAGGAAGGAGGCTTTATTCTTAGTGCATTGGGATGGTGTTAGAGGGTAGCCTGCGAGGTAGGGGCGGGGGGAGGGGAGGTGTAGTTAGATGTGCTCAATGGAGAGGCCAGAATGGATGAGTGGACAAGAGGGTGACCTGAGCAGGTGGTGACAGAGGGAGTGTAGCCTTTAGGGGGCACGGTGGATGTGGTTTGGTAATGCATTCCTATGGTGGGGAAGGGCCAAGAGGGGGTCCTGGTTTTCTGGCTTCCGTGCCTGGATGATTGTCCTACTGAACACTGAGCTCGGGTGCTCTGGGAGAGGCCGAGGATGAGGGAGGAAGGGCAGGGGCTGAGAGCATCTGAACAGGCCTCTGAGACGCCCAAGATGTCAAATAGGTAGCTGGATAGAAATTATTTCTTAGATGGGAATAGGACTGAGTGTCTCTTTGGAAAGCATTTACATGCACGTATGCTCTGGGTAGGCCTCACAGTTCTGGGATAGGTAGGCATCCGTCCTGTTTCTTAGCTGAGGACACTGAGTTACAGAGGTAACGTGGTTTCTCAGCCTCCTACAACTACTGGTGGTAAACCTGGTTTCAAAGCCAGATGCTCTGACTTCTGCCCAGGGGTCTTCCCGTGTCATGATGTCCTACTTCTACGGTTGTTGAGGCCTCTCCATCTCCATCTTGAGTTTATTCTCACAAGTTGAGGTTCTAGAAGATAAAACACTCTGATTTTCCCGAGCTCAGTGGGTACACCTTGAAGCCTGTTGCCCACCCAGCCTTGCCTGCAAGGCAGTGGAGGAGCTTAGTTTTCCATCTTTCCCTTGTGGGGTGCACCCCTCCACAGGATTCCTCTGCCTAAGCTTGGTTCGAGGTACCTCTAGGTATTTTAGGACCTAATATCCCTCCATCTGGCCTTCTGGAAGGGCCAGCAGAATCTGCAAATGGTGTGTTCTGCTGTAGTGGCTGATGGTGGCCAAGGAAGTGGAATCTCGCCCAAATGGGGGCCTGTTTTGCTAGTGGCACATGGGTCTCCAGTTGCAGCAGCTGCTGCTCAGCAAACTTAGTTTCTTTGCTTTCTAGGCTGTTCCCAAAGGCTGCAGGAGGAAGGGGTCCGTCACAAGTTAAAGGAAAGGCAGGATTATTCTCAGTCTGCCACCACCTGCTCAGGGGTGGACCTTTGCTCTCACCAGGGCGGCTTGGCTGGAGCTGCCCTCTAGCTGCACAGGTCAATAGCTTACGGGGGTCAGGCTCACTTCTCCCTCCTCCCTTACTCAGCAGAAAGGGTGTTCATCCTTTCATGAGTATGCAGGGTGCTGACTGCTTTGCTACAGCCCCTCACCCGCCTCCCTGCTGTTGAGCTTTACCCAAATCACTCAGACATCCTCCCGGTCCCCTCCCTCTGGTTTTACATGGGTGTAGACACTCTCCCAAGGTGTTCTGTGCTGACCCCTGGAAGGTTGTGGTTTCCACAAAGCGGGGTGACTGGAGCCCAGGCCTTGTGTGTGACGCAGGCCCTCGAAGCACAGCCCAGAATAGCCTTGGCTTTGCTGCTTTTCCAGCTGTCCTATCACTTTGCAAACAGGGATCTAATTTGCTGTCCACCTTCCCCACCCCAGTCTCTCGGCCAGTGCCACTTTCTTTGCTCATGAAATATTTATAATCACAGATTATGTTTCCCTCTGAGTGTAAACTTGCTTTTTTTTTTTTTTTCCCTTCCTGTGCCCTTACTTACAAAGCTGCCCCTGACAGGTCAAAGAGCTTCAACTCTGTGTGTCCATACACCTCATCAAAGTGTCTGCCGAAGCCTCCAGCTCCGCCCTTGGCTGGACTTCTACTTGACCAGTGCCAAAGAGATGTGGCAGAAAGAGCTGTGGGCCAGTGGTTGTGGCTGAGAGACCTCGGCTCCTGTGTGGCTAACTAGTGTGTGACTTTGGGGGAGGCACAGCCTCAGAGGAGCTGCTGGGGAGTTCACCACTGGAGGGCTTAGTACTCCGACCAGTGGGGTGCCTCTGGAGAAGACCAGGCCCGGCTCTACCTGCAGCCCTCACCCCAGCCATTAGCTACAGATGGGGACCTGGCCAAAGCAGCCATCAGCACTCCTGGAAAAACAGTGAGAAGCCACCTACCTCCTGTAGGCGTGGCCACTTCCTGTGACAGGCTGCTCCCTCCTGGAGCCCTGAGCCCCTCTGTCTCTAGGGCCTGCCTTCTCCTGTGTCAGAGTGATGAGGGGAGCCCCCTCCCTTGCCCCTTGGGCCTGCCTCAGGCCACACAGGGCTCAGGCCTCTCCCAGGCACAGCGTACTCAGTGTCCCGGCTCCATCATTTCACTGCCTTTCTTGGCCCCTTCTCATGTTCGCTCATGTTCTTTCTCAGCTGCTGAGAATTCTTGTTTTTGAGGAAAATTGCACGG
The DNA here is from genome assembly GCA_004024925.1 of Scalopus aquaticus. Lineage (NCBI taxonomy): Eukaryota > Metazoa > Chordata > Mammalia > Eulipotyphla > Talpidae > Scalopus > Scalopus aquaticus. The sequence goes on along the minus strand of PVIJ01000713.1, from coordinate 159,208 downwards.
TACTGGGATCAAATCCTTACCCAAAACTCAAATCTGTCCCGGCAGCTGCATTTCTTTCCTTCCTCTAACTTGGTAATTCAATCTTTAACAAAACATTTCTAGATTTTGTTTTATTCTTTCCCACCCGGAGCAGTTATAGTTCACAGCTCAGTTCCCCCGCAGCACTTTGAACACTTGCCAAATTATTTTGCCAAATATTAGCACTTTTCCAAATGATTTGGGCTCCCTAGGTTCAAAGTGGTCACATGTCTGCCTCTCGGTTTTCAACATCAAACCCATTTCTTTATGATTTTTTTTTAAAGCCACTTTATGATTTCTGCCAGACTCAGAAAGAGTGATAACCTGTTGTCATTTGCTTGATATCTTGACAGGCTGTCTCATAAGACATGCCACAAGTATTATTTTTAAGATGAAAGTGAATTTAAACATTTGGAGAATTTCACAAGAGCTCTTGAATAATTGGGATACCCTTGGTTGTTATGAAACCTCCATTGGCAGTTGATTTAGGCCAAATGTTTACATGCCAAATAGAGACAAGTCTTGGTCAATCGGCACTGATGAGCCAGCGTGTGATCAGAGCCGCTGACCTGCCTACTCCCCACTCCTCACTCCCTGTGCTGGGGTGCTGTTTGTTTGGTAGTCCCCTAACTTGCCCTGCAGTAAGAGGAGCTGAAGACACCTTCACCACCAGGTGTCGGCCTTCCCGAGGTTTGCGGCACCTGGCTGGTAGATTTCCCAGGCTGGGAGTGGGCTGTGCTACCCTGTCCCCACAGGCCAACCCAGTGCCCTTCCTGGCTGGCACACAGCCAGGGAGTGGAGCTTTTATTTGTCCACATACCTCACTGGCACTGTCTTTAACCTCCTACTTAACTCACCGTTTTGCTGCCAGCTCTGGCTAAAGGTTTGTTGGTGAAGAATGAAACCTGTGCTTAATATGTGGTCTTCGGGTTGTCTGGATTTTATGTCCCTAGGCTGCGTCCCCATGATATACACACAATGAAGAATTCCTGATATAGTTCTCCATTTATTTTAAGCAGCCTTTGCTGTAGACCTGTCCCACAGGCTTCTCTTTGTATTTAATTAAATTGCTTTTTGGTAGGTAACCGCTTGCAGAGCGACAGTCTACATACGCATTTTTCCTTCCTTTTGTTACATATGAAAATCCATTGTAATCTCATTACTCCCTTTATTTATAAGATCCTGTATTTATGCTTTTTAAAAGCCTGATGCTGAAGTCCTTAGGAGTGAAGTGTTGCATCTGCAAAATTACCTGTCCATGAATCTGAATGTGGGGTCTATGGTGACTTTACTCTTCTTTGAACTTTTCTTAGGTTTGACACTTTCAAAATAATGGTAAGGATAAAAGACAAAGATAGTGTTGCTCATTCTGCCCCTTTAAAAAAAATTCCAATGATAAAACCAAACATGTTTGAAGCATGTTCCCACTGGCCAGTACCCAGGCTCTGCTGATGGACGGGGCTGGCCGGTGCAGATGGCGGGGCCAGGCTGTGGCCTGAGTGCGCTCACTGCTGCCCCGCTCCAGCTCTGGCTTTGTCTTTCTCATCGCTCCTCCCTCTCCCTGTGCCCTGGGCTTCCCGTGTATTCTTTCCTCCTTCCAGTTTAGGAACACGGCTATCCTATTTCTTTTAGCTCTGTGTTCTCAGCATCTGGCACACAGTAGGTATGCGGTAAGTGTTGAATTAATAAATTACTTTTGTTCACGTTTGTGGTGAACTTTTAAAGGGACAACTCTGTGCTTCCTATGAAGCTACTGCTAGTCCTGCGTGCACTTTGAGTCTTCCCTCCTATGATGTGTGGCCAGGAATGTGAAGGATGCCTGGGACAGGACCTGTCTGTGCAATTCACTGTGGCGAGAGTTTATTTCAACACCAAACTAGAGTAAATTCGCACCAGTGTGCTCTGAACCTTTCACTGTGGCTGTGGAGACGTGAGGGCTGAGGAGCCCCCCAAATTTCACAGATGAAAGGAGCAGGTTCAGAATTACAACTTGGATTTTCCGATTCCCAACTCAGGTCTTTCCACTGCATCTTACAGTATTGCCAGCACTTTCTTTCACTGCTGAGTTAAAAAAATATGAACTTGGGCTTTCTTGGTGACACAAGGGGTTAAGTCTCAGCACTATGAAGCTATCAGCAGCCACTACGGCCACTGCAGCACAAGTTCGATCCCTGGCCAGGGAGCTTCCCACATGGTGCAGCTGATCTCTCCTGCCTCGCCCGCTGCTCCCCTCAGCAGTGTACTTTAGTGGATCTGCCTGTTCTGCTCCCCACTCTGTCTCTGGTGAATCCTCTCACCTCCTCCCCTCCCCACACCTCTGGCCTACACCCTAGCTCTTGTATGCATAAATGAATAAATCTTTAAAAAAATAAAAAAATGAGCTTTCTGAAAACACTTTCGGATGGGGCCATATTTGCCCCCCATACTTTCAGGGGTGGGAAGCAGTGCATCAGGGAGGAGTTGGGAGAAGCTCAGCTCCCTTGAGGAGTTGAGGTTTCCCAAGGGGTGGTGACTGGGTGGTTCTGGGGGATGCAGAGGTGATGGGAGGGGTAGGTGAGCATGCTGATGTGGTCTGAAACCTCCCCTCTGGCTCAGTCATTCCCCACTGGGCTGAGAGCTTTGCAGTTAACTCTTTGCCTGCTCTTCCTTCTGAGAAGACGGTGCTTCCTCGCTGGCTCCTCATGGTTCCTGAATTCTACTCCTGGCACTTAAACACTTTGCAGAATGTTCTCACTTTTACGATCTTATGTCATGTCTACAACTAAGGTTTCCTCCTGCCTTGAACTTCAGTAACTTCAGGTTCGGGACAACTATGGGTGGTGGGAGGGCTGATGTCCCTATTCCATGGAAAAAAAGTGGAGTGATTGTGCTGGGAGTTGGGCCCAGTGTTCTGTGTTACTCTCAGGGGCTCAGGCAGAGCACTATTTGCAGCTTTGTAATCAGGTAAGCCCTACAGACTTGGGAGCTGTGTCCCTCTTGTTCACAGCTGTCTCCCAGTGCCCAGGAGCCACACAAAAAGTGTCGTGAGCTCAAAGGTTGAAATCAGGATTCTCAGTTTAGGAGCCTGTGTACATTTGGATTCTCAGCTAACAACTCTGTATGCAGATATCTAGCATAGGAGCTGGCAGAAAATAAGACAATCACGGAGTATTTCCAAGGACAGGCCTGTGTGTCTCTGTTTAGGCCCTGACATAGGCCTCACCCACGCTGGCCAGAAGCCCAGGTTCCCTGATCATAGAATGTCTTTCCATGCCAAGTCTGGGCTGACAACCTCGTTAAACTGGAGTTCACATTCATGTGCAGAGTCAACGTGAGCTCTGCTGGAGAGAACCCATGAGGAAGGAGGAGGTGATGCTTTTGACCATACTTTTGATGTCTCTTTCTAGAAGTAGCCAGGTGTGGTAGGGGTGTTGGAACTGGAACTTGATTTCTTTCCTCTCTAATTATAGAATACTGTATTCTATCCTAAACTTACTTCCTTTCTTTTTGTTTTTAAAGATTTATTTATTCATGCATACAAGAGCTGGAGTGTAGGCCAGAGGTACGGTGTGGTGAGAGGATTCACCAGAGACAGAGCAGGAAGCAGAACAGGCGGATCTAGTGAAGTACACTGCTGAGGGGAGCAGCGGGCAAGACAGGAGAGGTCTGCTGTGCCATGTGGGAATCTCCCTGGCCGGGGATCAAACCTGTGTGCAGTGGTAGATGATAGCTTCATAGTGCTGAGACTTAACCCCTTGTGCCACCAGAGAGGCCCCCTAGCCTTCCTTTCAATCACACAAAAATTTTAATGCCCTTAAATGTTCAGGAAACAATAAAGATAGTGACGGTGGCTTAGGAGGCAGCTGATTCTACAGGAGCTCAGGGGGTGCAGTCGCTGGGTGGATATCCACCTCTGGGTGGTTATCTGGTTGGAGGAGAGAGGGAAGGTGAGTGTGAACAGCTCAGTCCAGGGCTTGAGTTCACTGGACTTAAGGGGTGTCCTTGGAAGCAGCCAGCATTCCTCAGATTGAAGTAGGGCGCCAGAGTAAGGGAGTAAAAGTAGAAAAGAAAGAGGGTGAGAGGCATGTGGTGGACGGTGACAATGGCCCCTGCAGATCGGCTCCAGTGTTCTGCAGTGCCTGGGATGCTGGCCACTTCACACTGACAAAGCTTTTCCACCTTCTCCCGTCTTATTTCCTCTACCCTCTCCACCCCAAAGGATATAGAATAAGCAAACTTACTAATAGACTAAAGTTGAATTTTTTTTTTTTTTTTAAGATTTTATTTTTTTATTTATACATACAAGCTGGGGTACAGGCCAGAGGCGTGGGGCGGCGAGAGGGTTCGCCAGGGACGGAGCGGGGAGCAGAACAGGCAGATCAGAAATACACTGCTGAGGGGAGCAGCGGGCGAGGCAGGAGAGGTCTGCCGCACCATGTGGGATTCTCCCCTGCCAGGCGTCGAACTCGCGTCGCCGCTGCCGACAGCTCCGCAGCGCAGTGCTCAACTGCTGCGCCACCAGGGAGGCCCTAAAGTTGAATTTTTTATCCTTCAGCATAATTAGGAAAACATAAAGCTATGCAAGAGCTAAGTCAGTGGTTCTCAAACGGGGACACTTGGCAATGCCTGGAGGTCTCACTCATTGTTACAGCTGGCAGTGGCATCTGTGGTTGGAGGCCAGGGGCACTACTGAACATGCCACAGTGTATGGGGCAGGCCCCCCAACAGGGAACAGCCCAGGCCCACGCTAGATAGTGTCAGGACTGAAACCCTGGGGTACGACTAGGTGGGGCCTGCTGTGTGTGAGCAAAGAGGACACCTGGCACTTGGTTCCAGAATAAGCCAGTTTGCCCATTGCCCGACTTGCACCCAAAGCTGGAACGGGTAATAGAGAATTCAGAAAGTTTGCAAGGCACCAAGGGTTGAGAAACAGACCAACGGAGTCAAGGTCAATGGAGGCTGCTGCCTCAGAGTGGCTGGAGGGACTCATTTGTCCACTGGGAGCACATCCGGGGCCCCTGGGCTGGGGGTCAAGGTCCAGCTAGAGGTTGGGTCACCTAGGCTGGCCACTTCTCTTGACGCTTTGGCTTTTGCCCTGCCCTTGTCCTCCTCGGCTGTCCTAGCTTGCAGCACTCCTAACATATAAATCATGTAACTTCGGAGTCACCTTTGGGTTTGTCTGCTTTTCCCAGTGCATTTCTGGTTTTCACAAAGGGCTGCTCGTTCCCCTGTGGGAGTAGCACTCCTCCTCCCTGCATTTGGCGGGTTGCCCAATGACTCTGTCCAGTGCCCCGCACAAACCCTCTGCATACCTACCCCTTCCCCGCATCTCTCTCAGCCTTAGATCTTTGGCATGTGGCATGGTGAGAGCAGAGCAGAAACTTGGCGTGTTGAGGGTTTGCTTTGTGCCAGCTCTGAGCTAGGCGCCTTACGCCTTCTGTCTCCAGCAGTCCTCACAGTGGCACCTCATGCTGATGTGTGAGTGAGAAGACCAGCCTGAGAAGACCGTCTGTAAGGAGCCTGGCGTCTGACCTCAGAGTGCCTGCTCTTTCTGCTGCACTGACCTGTGGTGGAAATACTTCTTGGGAATGTGCCCTCCCTCAGATATTAAAACCGCCTTCCGGAAACATGAATTGGATGACCACTGCGGATCCTCACAGTTGCTTCCAGTTGCCTCTGAGGTCAGCTCCTCCAACCAGCCAAGGGAAGCTCTGCCTGCTGCAGCCCTACCCCGCCTTATTTAACAGCCCTATTTCTGGTCCCTTGCAACCTGGGTGTCTGCCCTGGCCAAGGAAGTGGGCCTCATGCACCCAGCTCACGGCTGGCTCCTTGGTGGCCGAGTCGCCAAGCAGCCTCAGCGCCCAGTGGTGCAAGAACTCAGTGTGTGCGGAGTGAGTTCTCCAATGATGGGGGCAGGGCAGGGCCTTCCTCGCTGCATGAAGGGCTGCCTCTGCTTTTTTTTTTTTTTTTAAGCTTTATTTATTTTTGCATACAAGCTGGGGAACAGGCCAGAGGCATGGGGCGGTGGGAGGGTTCACCAGAGACAGTGGGGAGCAGCACAGGCAGATCGACGGAAACATACTGCTGAGGGGAGCAGTGGGCGAGGCAGGAGAGGTCTGCCGAGCCATGTGGGACTCTCCCCATGTGGGAATCTCCCCTTGTGGGAATCTCCCCGGCCAGGCGTCGTAGAACTCGCGTCACCGCTGTTGACAGCTCCACAGCTCAGTGCTTAACCTCCGCGCCACCAGGGAGCCCCTGCTTCTCTCTCTTTTTTTTTTTTTTATTTTTTATTTTAACCTCTGCTTCTTGACACCCATTCTTCAGCTGGAAATCCCGCCAAACAAGTCTTTCATAGGCTGGCTAAGTGCAGCTAAAAGTACAGCTCTGCTCGCCCTGGCTCTAGCAGGGCGGCGTTGTCCTGCTCAGAGACCTCAACTCACTTGTTTTCTCCAACCTCGTCCACGAGGCACCTGCCCTTGCACCCAGCACGAGCCAGCTGAGCCCTCCCATGGGCCCTTGCGTGTCTGGCTTGGTGTGTCCTTTTCCCCCGGGGAGGTGGTCAGTCACCTGCAAAGTCCTGCTCAGACATCTTATTAGTTAAATCCTGCTCAGTTGATATTTATCAAGCTCTGACTTGGACGTCTTAATTTGCAACTCACAGTCCCTCTTCCCCCTTTCTGCCCTGCTCTGTGCCCAGAACCTGACCTGTGTGGACTGCGTGAGGAGCTTTGTGCCCTCTGACTTCCGGTGGGCTTGGCTGGTGGGAGACACCAGCAGCAGTTCGAAGGGCAGGAGCAAAGAGAGGGCTTGGGGTATCTGTCACTGCGCCTCTTCTTTTTGCAGGGCCCCAGAGCAGGCCTCAGATACATGTCACAACTCCTCTTGGGGCAGCTCTCCTGCCACACTCCTTCCAGGGGCATCGGGCCCTGGGCACTGCAGTACCCACATGCTGGCCCACACCTTTGTAAGTAGCCCCTTTTGAAATCCTTGAGTGAGCTGAACTGGAGCGGCCTGCCTGTTACCTGCTCAGACCCGGCTGGGTACAAAGGTAAGCTGTGCGAACCCAGATGGGTGGAATCTGGGTCCTGCCCTGAAGAAGCTCCTGGGAGCTGAGGGGGTCACTTTGTTCTACGGTAAGTGTCAGGGTTCCTCAGTGCCACGGCAGCTGTCAACCTGGAAGATCAGAAGGGTTCCTGCGGGACACCTGCAAGCTGGAAGATTAGTCAGAGTTACCCAAGTGGCAGTCTGACACGGGACACCTTTCATCCCAGGCAAAGCCAGATGCTCGACACTGAGTGGGGTGTGTTGGCACCTGCCAGCAGTTTGGGGCTCCTACAGGTGGCAGAGCCGCAGAGGGTCAGGACTTTGACCTTGTCACTGGCTTGAAATGGCCAGTGGCTCCTCGTCCCAGATGTGCGTCTATCCCCAGCTACTGTGCAGAGCACCTCTGTAAGGGATGGTGCGAGGGCCGGCTGGTGGTAGGAAATCAACGAGTTCAGGAAATGATAAGAGCACTAGGCAGAGAAAGGTGGGGATGGAGGACCCCTAACCCCTAGGGCAGGGGGTTAGAGAACACTGCTTAGAGACATGGAGAAGGAAGCTGGGCAGATCAAGGAGAAATGCTGGGGAGGGAGGAGGTGGGCTGGGGAAGTGGAGTCCCGCAGTCAGGGAGGTGAGGTATGAGGAAAGGTGTGAGGAGGGAGTGGTCCCTGGGTCCTGGGTCCGATGTGGCAGAGCCCTTTGCAGTAAGGTCTGCAGAGGGGTGGGTGGGATGACCACACACTGTCACTGGTGGGGAGCTGGCCGAGACAGCCCACAGGGGGTGAGAGAGGGCGGGAGGGGGGATAATCACTGGTGTAGAGAATTTCTACAGGCGGGCTGAAGCTAGAGTGCAATGTTATTTAGGCTGGGAGAGACCTGAACAGCTTTCCATAAACAGGCAGGTTCTCCACAGGCTGGGGTGGGGGTGTCTTTGTTTTTTTTAAGATTTATTTATTTATGCATACAAGTGCTGGGGTGTGTGTGTGGGGAAACACAAGCCAGAGGTGTGTGTGTGTTGGGGGGTGTATGATGAGAGGATTCGCCAGAGACAGAGTGGGGAGCAGAACAGGCAGAGTGACTGAAATACACTGCTGAGGGAAGCCGCGGGTGAGACAGAAGAGGTCTGCTGAGCCATGTGGGAAGCTCCTTGGCCAGGGATCGAACTCGTGCTGTCGTGGCTGTGAATAGCTTCACAGTGCTGAAAATTAACCTCTGGTGCCCCCTGGGAGGCACCTTTGATAAGAAAGGTGTTAGCAAGGTAAATACTAAAAGGTCAGTACCAGTAGAAGACCCATTAGGGTATGAGTTTCGCTCTGAAGCTCATCCAGCAATACCCAGCCCCTGAAGACGCTTCCCCTCTGAGAAGAAAGTGAACCAGGTGGGTGGAAACCTCAAGAGGGATAGATTTGGTGTTCATCTGACTTAGATTAAAAGATGATGTGGTGGGGAAGGGAAGCAATCATTGGCGCCATCCCCTCGGCCCTGCTTTCCTGATCACTAAGGGGCATTGCAGATATTGGGGGTGCTGCTAGGAGTTAGAGCACTGGCAATCACATTTAGTGACCACTTTGTCAGCCTGCCTTGGGCATTTCACATGCTGACATCATCTCCCCTTCCTGACACCTTCGGAGGAGGGTTCCGCCAGTCATCCTGGGTTTTGCCTTGTGCCAGGATGCAGAAACTGAGGCTCAGATTGGTGGAGTAACTGTAAGGTCCCAGGGCCAGGAATGTTGGAACTGGAGGACTTAGCTGCTGCAATGCTGCTGGAAGTGGGGGTGGTGGAGACTGCTGGAAGGAGAACCTAGAGAGGGAGGTGGGCTAGGTTTTGGGCACTGTAGAACAGGTCTTACTTCACTTTGAAAAGTGGAAACTGAAGCTGGGGCATAAATTAGTTGCCTGCATTGAGGGGCGGAGCATGGATTTCGGTTCAAACATCTCAGCACCAGACGGAATCTATGTCGGCAGAACTGCTGGGAGAGATGAGGCATGATTATGCCCCCTTGTCCTTCCCAGCTCGTGACATGCTGTTACACAGGCACAAGAGTTAACTTGGGCCAGTGCTTCTTAGATTTCCTTTGAGGCCCTCTGAAAAACTGAAACCCCCTGAGGCTAAGAGCCTGTCCCCAGAATAATCCATAATGCACTATTTCAGGGGGTTGAGCCCCCCAGACCCCCAGAGGCTCCCAAGTTGAGCTGTCCCGCGACAGACTAGAATTGGTGGCTGTGCCTTCACAGGACACATGGCACAGCACAGAGCACAGGAGGTCTCTTTCAGCCCCATTTTCTTTCTTTTTTTTTTTTTAAGACTTTATTTATTTATACATACAAGCTGGGGTACAAGCCAGAGGTGTGGGGCGGCGAGAGGGTTCACCAGGGACAGAGCGGGGAGCAGAACAGGCAGATCAGAAATACACTGCTGAGGGGAGCAGCGGGTGAGGCAGGAGAGGTCTGCCGCACCATGTGGGATTCTCCCTGGCTGGGCGTCGAACTCGCATCGCTGCTGCCGACAGCTCCACAGTGCAGCGCTTTAACCGCTGCGCCACCAGGGAGGCCCAGCCCCATTTTCAATGAGAACTGAAAATGACCTGAATGGCCATCGGTGACAGACTGGTCCAATAAACAAGGCCCATCTGAGTCATGGAAGATCATAATTCCAGCAAAGAGTAGCTGAGCTAGAAATGGATGTAACTCTCTAAAAGCATGTTGAAGAGATACACTCACATCATTTATGTAAAATAAAAATAATAATATTATGTATTTCCTCCACATGTAGGAAATGCATGGAAAAAGGCCTGAAATGATATCTCGGACATGACTAGTAGTGGGGGTACTTAGGGGAGGGTAGAACATTCTAGTCAAAGGTGACACAACTCTATATATAATGCTTTACTTTTTTATAAGGAGACTATCCCTGTATTATTTGCATACTTAGAGCTAATTTAAAGAAGCAGCACACTTGGGTTTATGGGGGAAGAAGGGAAGGAGGAAGGATTTCTGCAGGGGGTGGTGTGGAGTATGGAAAACCTACCGCACACCCTTTCTTCCAATCCTGACTTTGACAGTTACTTGCCAGTTACCTTGGGCAAGTCATCTCCACTCAGCCTTGACTTTCTCATTCATGAAATGGGGATAAAAATGTCTCTCTCCCAGGGCTCGTGTGCACCTGAAATAGGGTACAGAACTCCAGGCACATAGTAGTATAAAAAATTCTTAGCCCATAATAGATATTCAATAAATCAGTCATTATTGTTACTTCAAATTTCAGTCCCCTTTCCCCTCAATATTTGAGCTCCTACTAGGTGACAGTTGGGTTAAGGCCTTTGAGACTACATCTGGTTCAAGCAGAGAGGACTTCCTGGAGGAGGAAGAGTTGGCACTACTTGAATATGTGTGGAAAGCAGGGCAGCAGTGAATCAGAGGAGGGATGTCAGCAGCAGCCAGAAGGGGTTATATCAGCACTCTTAGAGTAATGATATTACTGATGCCCATATTATAGACAGGACACGTCAGGAATCTAAGTGAGCTGCCCGTAGACATATAACTGGGAAGTACAGAAAGAGAACTTGGGGAAAATGCCAAAAACTGGGGTGGTACTTTGGAAAGGCCAGTGGGAAAGAATGCGCTTTGTCACTAGAGACTCCTGAAGACAGGAATGTACCGCCTGGTCTGGCCTTGGTGAGTGCTCAGTAAAGGTGGGTGGAGCAGGCCCGGGGAGATAGTGGGAACTGAGGTGCTATAACCACAAGGATCTTGAGACCACAGCCAGCAGCTTTCCTACTCCCCTCAGGCCCAAGAGAAAGGACTTGGGCCAGGCCAGAGGGAGGGAGGCCAGGCCATGTGCTGCGGGAGTCTGGCTCCCTCCAAAACGGGCTATTCGGGAGCTGGCCTAAGGTGCTATGTCAGATCAAGTCCTATTTTATTGCTGTGGGAACTGGTAAGTGATGACGATTGATTTAATGACCGACAGGGTGGTGGCCAGTGTGCCAGGGAAGTCTTCCTGGAGGATCTAGCGCTGGACAGTCTCTGAGATAAGGAGGCAATTCAGATGTCCCTGAGGTGTGGGCAGGGTCCTGGCTGTTTGCCCCCACCTGCCCTCTCACACCTGTCTCCCATGACTTGTACATTCCAAGACTCCATTGTCTTACTTTCCAAAGAGGTGACACACTCCCTATTTCCGGCCCCAGCTCCGGGAGGACTGGCTTAATTGGCTACTGCCCCATGATGTGGCAATTCTGCTCCGTGAGTTCTCAGGCAGGGCCACCCAGGTCATGTTCGAAGACACCCATGTCAGTACTGCTGAGGGGGTTGGGGGGAAATCTGGGTGCCCATCCCGCTCAGAACGGGTAAGTAGGTGTGGGGGTGCCCGCAAGCAACCCTGGGTGGGCTTAAAAAAGTGGTGCTGAGTGAACAAAATAAATATTTAAGTGTGAAACAAAAAATTGCTATGCTTGTTTTTCAAGAATACACACAAGTGGCTGGATCAGGGTGGGGGTAAGGAATGGGAATAAAAGTGAGATAAAATTCAAGGATGACGAAAGTGGGTCCTGGTGCCCCCAAAGGGAAGGCGCTGTGGTCAAACCCACATTTCTGCGCACATTTCGCCATCTAGTGGCCATGAGGCTCCCAGCACCCACCTTTGGGCAAGTGTGACCCAGCTGCGGGCTGGGGCCACCTGCCTGGGCGCTTGGAGCAGAGGTCTGGGGGGAGGGCTGGCTGGGGCTGGGTGTGGGTGTGGGCACCAGACTGGGTACCAAGTTTGGGCAAGCCTTGTGGGGGTGGGAGAGGGTTCAGACGGACTTGCCCTCTGACGTCAGGGTGAGCTCCCCACCACTTGCTTTTGCAGGCAGGTGGTTAGTTCCTGAGGGGCAGAGGTTGAGGCCCAGAAGCCAAATCCCCAAGCGCAGCTCTGGCTCCTGGCAGGCATGGGAGCACCTGGCATGACTGTCATGGAAGCAAAGAGGAGAGAGAAGAGGGGAGGACAGTGATGCCGAGTCTGGGAAGACCCACGGCTGACTAGAGACACAGCGCACAGGAGTCTGCAAGCATGGACCCTGGCACCATGTTGCAGGGCTCAGACCCCCTGGATAAGTCACTTGTACCCCCGTCGCCCCTCTTTAGAACACAATCGTCTCCATCTTGTAGAGAGGCTGTGAGGATGAACTGCATAAAAATAAAGCACTTAGAAGAGAACCCTTCTCAGAGTGAGGGCTGTTAAGTGCTGGCCGCTCGCAGTCTCTAAGGGTCCCCAATCCTCTGAAGTTGACACCTTATCCTCTATGGCACCCCCACCCCCCACCCCGTGAGGGCTGGGGGCTCTGGGCCTGGGGGCTTGGGACATGGACAGAAAGCCCTGGGTTGACTCCAGACCGCAGTAGCAGAGCCCGGGGCCATTGGCTAGGATGGACCAGGGGCCCAGGCCTGCCTGGTTGAGGGAGTGAAGCAGGGTAGGACCTCAGACTGTGGCACCCTATTCTTGGGGGTCTGTAAAATTACTTCCCCATTAGTGTGGGGCTGCCCAGAGAGCCAAGGCAGAGCTGTGGAGCAGCCCCCACCTGGGCTGGGGGTGGGGTCCACGCTGCCCATGCTGCTGAGCGCCCAGTGTGCACCCACAGCCACGGGGTCACAGGCGGGGGCATCTCCCCTAGACTGCACACCTTTCCGGGCGCCGCCAGACCTGCGGGGCTCCCTACACTGGGACGCCTGGACATGGAGACCAGCCCCTTACATTTATGTTGAGCGATCAGGCAGTGATCGGGCGGGGAAGGGGGGTTGCCCAGATGAGCCTGGCCAGAAAGCCAAAGTGCGTCCCCAGACGACGCCTACGGTGGCACTGGACACCCAGCATCATCCCACCAGTGCCATTCTGGTCTTCGACGTGGAACTTTTAAAACTGGGACAGGAATGGCCTCCTCCTTAGCTCCCCGTTCTTGGATGTGCCACGGAGAGATCCAGCTGTTCCCATTGTGGGTACCCCAATCCATACGGCTCTTCCGGATGTCCCACGGCTCTCTGCATAAACAGCTACCGACTGAGCAGTGCTCTTCCCCTCTCTTGTATGTGTGTCGCCCTAAGCTATACGCCATAAACTTCAAGTTACTCATTTTTTTGGGTTTCATTTTGGGGAGAAGATTCAGTCTCAATTTTTGGAATATAGGTTTCCAATTAAGTATTAACAGCACAAGTGATGGGGAATATTTTAGAATAGGAATTGGTGTGTGGGTGGGTGGGTGGGAACAAGAATATTTTGTTTTATTTTTAGATGAAATTTTTATCTAATATATGTTAAATAAACACTCTTGCTGCTGCACTGCGAAACCAAAGCATATTTGCCGGGCTGTTGAGGGCAGGATTATTCTCCGAAGTTGAGAGATGTCCTTGGTTGAATTAAAAGTCCAAAACTGAAGTGGGAGGGAGGAGAGAGCCTTTGCTTCCACTGCCCCTTCCCCTTAAATCCTCTGCCTTTTGAAAGATTTTTTTTTTTAAAAAGATTTATTTAGTTATGCATACAAGCTGGGGTATAGGCTAGAGGTGTGGGGTGGTGAGAGGATTCACCAGAGACAGAGTGGGGAGCAGAACAAAAAGATCCACTGAAGTACACTGCTGAGGGGAGCAGCAGGCAAGGCAGGAGAGGTCTGCTGAGCCATGTGGGAATCTCCCCGGCCGGGTATCAAACTCATGCGTGCTGCAGTGGCTCTGGATAGCTTCATAGTGCTGGACTTAACCTGTTGCGCCACCAGGGAGTCCCTGAAAGTGATGTTTTACTGAGATGGACGCTGCAGGTATCTGTCCCCAGCCAGCAGGGACCAAGGAAGGCTTCTTTGTGACCTTGCCCTCCATCCTCTCCCCACCCCCATCCTGTGGTTTTTCTAATGGATGGTCAGGGTTTGTGTAATCTCATAGCTGCTGAACTTCTTCCTAAATTTTAAGAACTTTAATCAAAGCACCCAGCGTAGCAGTCATCAGGACAAATCCTGCATGTTCTCTTAAGAAAATCACAGTCATCACAGCAGCTCCTGCTTTTTGATGCTCAGTTCCCCCTCAAACTTTCCTGGCTTTTCCTCCCCCCTCCCCACCCCTGTTCTGCTGTGTAATGATCTGTAATGATCTGATGTGTGTGAGAGAAATGATGAACTTCAACCTTTATTATTGCAATAAAAATGCTTCATGTGGACTCTTCTTAACACACACACAAAACAAAAGAAAAATCCTACAACTGCCTGACACCTCTGTTCTCTCAAACACCCACCAGGCAGGCAGTGGAGTTTCGTGTGATCGGAGGAATGAGCGTCTATGCCGGTGTGGGGCGAGAATGCTAAATCTCTGGTTCCAGGGGCTCTGCCCTGCCCCACCACCCTCTGCAATTCACAGCTCATACCACCTCCCTCCCTCTTCCTCCCCACCATACTGTCCTCTTCTTCATTTGGGGGCCCCCACCCCTGCCAGCCCCAGCATCTTCTGGCTCCTGCTCCAGAACCCTCTTCCTAAAGCTCAGAACAGCTTCACCCTCCTTGGCTGCTCACTGCTGCCAGTCAATTCAGACATCTGATGGGCAGGCAGGGTCCTTAGCATCTGCCCCTCCTGCCTTCTCACACCTCTCTCCACTGCTAAGCTCCAAGGCTCCTTTGCCTCTCAGCCCCACCCGTGGCCTCAGTGCAGTTCTCCTCCTTGCTGTGAACACTCTTCCCACTTCTCCACCTGGTGAGTCCTCCTCGTCCTTAAAGGCCTGAATCAGTGCTTAGGTCCTCCATGAAGACTTCCCCGGCACACTGGCCACCTCCAGGCTGCTGCCATTAAGTCAGTTGCCATCAGTCACAGATCAGTCACCGCATGCTGGACCAGTCAAGTTCACTTCAGTGCGCAGGGGAGAGAAAAGGTGGGGCTTTGACACCGACTGCATGGAGGAATCAGCTGTGTGACCTCAGGCAAGGTAGTTAGCCTCTCTGAACCTTGGTTTTATTATCTGCTAAATTGGGAAAAGCTCTTATTACACAACTCAAATTCCTGTCCACTTCCTGCAAGGCCTTTGCCTGCCCTGTCCCTTCCTGTGTCCAGGTGACTCCCCATGCTCAGGCCACACCAGCCTCTCCGCTCACCCTATCCCACTCTTACTGCTTGTCCTCCTTCATCTTATTTCCAATGTCTCCTCCTCTGTGAGGGCCCCTGCAAATTCTCTCTAAACTCTGATCCAGCTCTGCTTTGTCTTATCTTCTGTTTGTTTTCATCTACCCCAATCAGTAATTTTTTCTACTTTTTGACGTGGTTGCCAGTTGCATGCAGATGGAGTTCTTGTCTCTGGTTTATGGAACATGAACACACTTGATCAGTGTCAGTCCTGGCTCAGATCTTATCTTCTCTGGGAGCTCCTGGGAGCCCCCCAGGAGGGGGTGTCTCATTCACATTTGCATTCTTAGCAGGAGCACTGCCGATGGCCCACAGTGAGCCCTCAGCTTATGTTTGCTGACTGCCTGTCTGTCCTTGTTCTTCCCACTGCTCTCTTCACAGTTTCGCATGGTGTCCCGAGGGTCTCTGACATGTCAGGCTGAGCCTGGCATCTCCCAGGAGTGTTCTCCCTACACACCCCAGGTCTCTGCCACTTACTTTGCTTCCAAGCCCAAGAGAGACTCTTAAATGGAGAGTCTGTGGTATGTTCCTGGGTGTGGTATTAGAGATCCTGGCTGTGCCTTCAGCATTTCCCTGGACGGTGGTCACCTGGAATGGTCTAGTGTAACCTGAGACACTTGGGGAGACCCTGGACCTTCCAGTGATGCCCACAGTTACCTCTCAAGTGGGAGCTGAGTGGAGGTCCTCACAGTCTAATGAAGCCTCACTTGGTTCATAGGCAAATAGGTTCTGACCCACCAGTAAAATGAGAGGGCTGGTGAATGGGAGAGTGCCAGGCCTCTGTGTCACCCATGCTGCTGCTGGGGACCCTCTGGTGCCAGGATACAGGCACTAGTCTGTTGGTATGTAAAGGCTGGCCCCAGAGACTGTGGCACCAGTCTGGAATCAAATGCAGAATAGGGGGAGGGGCTGGACAGAGACCCCAGGGCCCCCACCCTGCCCCCAGCCAGAGAGTTAGGGTTAGCTCTCTGGGGAGAGGAGACATGGGAGTGAGGGAGAAGAGGCTGGGCTCCCCAGATTTGAGGACTTACCAGCTAAACTTTTAAAAGGCCATTCTGAGAACAAATATAAGGGTTGCTGGCATGTTCTCTTGTCAAGTAAGAACATGAAAGTAGTTAAAAAATAATTTGCTATTATTACATCTTTAAAAAAATGAACATTTTCGGGGCCTCCCTGGTGGCGCAGGGGTTAAGCACTGCGCTGTGGAGCTGTCGGCAGCGGCTGATGCAAGTTCGAAGCCCGGCCAGGGAGATTCCCACATGGCTCGGCAGACCTCTCCTGCCTCACCTGCTGTTTCCCTCAGCAGTGTATTTTCGTCCATCTGCCTGTTCTGCTCCCCACTCTGTCTCTGGTGAACCCTCTCACCGCCCCATGCCTCTGGCCTATACCCCAGCTTGTATGCATAAATAAATAAAATCTTTTTAAAAATAAATAAAATAAAAAAATGAACATTTTAATACCAAAAAATTAGAAATGTAGACTTCCCCAGAAAAGTTGAGAGACATTCTTACCCTGACATTTTGAGCTGTGGACACCTGAGTGTGTGATAAGGGGCCAGCTCTCAAGAATTGTTGGTTTAGGGTAGTGTGTGTGTGTGTGTGTGTGCACACGTGCACACGTGTGTACACACATGCATGTGCACACATACACACACGTACACACAGAGAAAATGGAAGTAGGTAACTACCTAAGTTATCCCATTAGAGGGAAAAGAAGTGCTCCTCGTCCCAAACATTTCTTGAATGAGTCTTGAAATTTTTCACTTCCCTGTATCACTTAGGTTTTGTGTGGATTAACTATTTGAAAGTGCAAAAATTCCTGGGCAGGGCCCATTGTGGTGCCTGGACAACCTCCAGGGAGGTGTTTGCACAGGTGAAATCTGCTTGGCATAAATGTCAAGGGCACATGTGAGTAAAGAGGAGAGGAAGGGAAGGAACCAACCTTTGCTGAACTTGCTGATTGCGTGTGAAGTACTGTGCTCCACGTGGGATAACTCGTCGGATTTTCCCAATACAGAGTGCTTTTTTATTATCTCCATTTTCCAGATGAAAAAATCGAGGCCCGGAAAGGCACAGTGTGTGTCCAAAATCACACAGACAGTGGTGGAGCCAGTATTATATCCAAGTCTATCTAAATTCGAGGCCAGAGCTTTTACTTCTCTGCCAGGCCAAGACACAGAAATGCTCAAAAACAATTAGAATACCCAGATCTGTGTTCATGAAGCATTTAGTAGACTTATTTTTAATTTTTCTGCCCATGCCAAAACACTGTGACCATGTCAGCTGCTCCCAGGTCTGTGGCGGGAAGAGTCAAGAAACTGTCTGGTCCAGGCTCTGCCCTTAATACACTTTTCTGTTATTTTTTTTAATTGTGGTAAAATATATGTAGTAGGGCCTCCCTGGTGGTGCAGGGGTTAAAGTCTCAGTGCTATCAAGCTATCACCATCCAATGCGATGACATGAGTTCAATCCCTGGCTAGGGAGTTGACCCACATGGCGCAGCAGACCTCTCCTGTCTCGCCCGCTGCTCCCCTCAGCAGTGTACTTCGGTACATCTGTGTGTTCTGCTTCCCACTCTGTCTCTGGTGAATCCTTTCACCCTCCACAACTCTGACTTACACCCCAGTTCTTGTATGCATAAATAAATAAAATAAATCTTCAAAAAATACAGATAACACAAAATTTACCATCTTAACTGTTTAAAAATGAGCAATTCAGCAGAGTTCAGTATACTGAAGCCAATGGCATTTAGTGTATTCACTGTTGTATACCCATCACCACTATTGAGTTCCAGTGCCCATTTAGGTGGTCACTCATGGCAACCTCCCATCTACTTTCTGTTTCTATGAATCTGCCTATTCTGGTCATTTCACTTCAATGGAATCATACACCATGTGGCCTTCTGTGATTGGCTTCTTTTACTCAGCATGATATTTTCCGGGTTCATTGTGTTGCAGCATGCATCAGTGCTTTATTCTTTTTCATAGTCATATAATATTCTCTTGGAAGACTATACCACAATTTGTTTATCCATTTTATCAATGGATGGACATTTAGGTCATTTCTGTCTTTTAGCTATTGTGACTAGTTCTGTTATGAACCTCATGTCTGAGACTTTGCCTAAACACCTGTTTTCAGTTTTGGGGGGTATATACTCAGAACGGAACTGTTCGGTCATAGGATGATTCTATGTTTTACTTCTGGAGAAACAGTCAAATTATTGTCCACAGCGGGTGTATCATTACACATTCCTATATGCAGCGTTTAAGGGCTTCAGTTTCTCCACTTCCTTGCTAATACTTGTTATTCTCCTGTTTATAGCCATCCTAATGGATATGTGATGGTATCACATCATGGTTCTTACTTGTGTTTTCCTAATGACTAATGATATTGGTCATCTTTGCCCATTTTGGGAACTCAGGCAGATCCCTCACCTCCTCCATGCCTCAGTTTCCTCATGTCTAAATCAGAATATCATTTAGAATTGGTGTGGGAATTAAATGAGTGGATCATGCAAAGAACTTAGCATTCATGTTGGGCACATAGTAGGGCTCTCAAGATCATCTCAGGCAACCCCCGATCTGCCCTTTCTCAGCTACGGGAGAGGCTCACTGCTTGGGCGTCCTCCTGGCTCTGAGCAGCTGGGACTCTTGGGGTAAGTTAGAGCTGCAGCTCTCGGCTTGGTGGTCCCCTCCTCCCCCCACTGTCTCCTTCACCCTGGACTCCTTGGAACCATGGTCCTTCTTAGGGTGGAGTGGACCAATTTCCACTCAACACAGATGACATTTATGGGATGTAGCAGGCCCCCTGAGGCCCCCTTTCTGCGCACGCTCCCTGCCCTCTGAGTTTTCCCTTCTGTCTGTGCTCCCGGCTGACTTCTCTCAGCTACTGAGCGCAACTGAAGTGCCTGGAAGTCTATCCCCCCAAGGTGGATGGGTGCAGGCAGAGAAGGTCTAGCTCCCTTGCTTGGTACAGGGACAGCCCTGAAGTGTAACTTACACTCCAGAGTCCCCCTTCAGGACAGGCTAAATCCATACTGTGCACCCTGATGGCCTCCTCCCCTCCTGTCCTACATCCTCCTCTCCAACGTGCCCTGGGAGCACTCCATTAGTCAATCACTGATCCAGGAGTCCTCATTTCCAGATCTGCGTCTGGGGCATCAAACTAAGATGTGGAGTGCCAAGCCCTGTGGAAAGTGATGAGGCAGACAAAGAAACCAAGTGTAGTTCCTTCCGTCCAGCTTGGCTGGGGCTGTTCCTGACAGCAGAGGGAATAGCCAAGGCCGTGCCAGACACCAGGCATGAGCTTAGCAGACATCGCGTCATCTAGACCTTACAGCAGCTCTGTGAGAGGATGCTGTTATCACCACTGTGCAGATGAGGGAACTGGGGTCCAGGGAGGGTGAACCAAGCTGGGGCTGCACAGCTTGGAAGTGGCTGTGCTCACTCTGAGCTCCCTTTGTCTGCCCCCTGACCTCTGTGCTGGGCCCCATCTCTGGGGGTGGGGTGGGGGATGCCCCAGAGATGCAAGTCCCTCTCTCTGACACTGTCACTCCCTGCTCATTGACCTTCCGCTCTGCTTCCCTGTCCACAGCACCCCCCAACAAGGTCCAGTACTGACTGGCCCAGGTAAAGATCCCATCCCACATATGTGGTGTAGTGGGGTCCCAACTGCTGCCCTGCCTGGTTTCCCTACCATCTGCATTCTCGTTCTCAGGGGGCAGATGGGGAGCTGGTGCCCCAGGTGCCTATGGGGAAAGGAGGCATGGTTCCTGGCCTGTGACTGAATTGCCCACCCTTCCCCACCCCCCAGGAAATCAGAAGTACTGTCTCAGGAGAAGCTAGTCTGTCACTCTCTGGGAGTGTATTGGGGTGACTAAGCACAGCCTCAAGGCAGACTGCCTGAGATCAAATCTGCTGTCTACAAGCTGAGTGGGGAAGTAGCTTACCCACTCTGCCTTGGTTTCCTTATCTGTAAAGTGGGCACAATAGTAACACTGACTTCTTAGAGGGTTGTTGTGAGAATTAATCGAGGTAATATGCACACGACAGCAGACACTGCCTGGTCCACAGCAGGAGCTGAGCAATGGGGGGCGGATGACTCTTAGGAAAGGAGAGCCCAGGCCTCTTGGGTCTGAGACACTCTGACTTAGATGTCACCTAGCAACCCCTGAGCTATCCCCTGAACCAGACCTGCTTTCACGGTCAGATGTCCTTGGGCCTGCTGTGATCCTGGAGGTGCAGATAAAGGCTTCTGCCACTCTCCTTTTCTACCCGCCCTTCCCGGCTGGCATCGCACCACCTAGAGTGCTGGTGCTCACTGGGGACAGGACAGGGGGCTGGAGGGGATGGCCCCAAGGACACTACACTGGATTCTGAAAGAGGGATCTCTGTCCACAGGCCTCACGTTGAGGGGTAGTGGCGGGTGATTTAGCGTCCTGTCCCTGTGGATAAGCCAGCTCAGCCCCTACCTGGCTGCGTGGCCTTGACCAGCCCCTCCCCGGTCCTGGCGACAGCATGAACACTGGTGAAACGTGGCTTCGTTTAATCCTCAAATTCACCCAGTGATTCTGGTCCTTCCTACACAGACAGGGACACAGGGGAGGGAGAGGGAGAGGGGAGTGACCACAGTGAGAACAGGGAGTCTTGGTCGGGAAGGGGTCGGGCCAGGCTGCTTCTCCCAGGGACTGGGCAGGCACTGGGCAGGAGAGGAGCCCTCTGCCATGAGGAGGCGGGGCCAAAGCAAGGACCAGGTCTGCTTGGATGTGATTCAGGAACCTGGCCCACGGGCCTCAGTGACTAGAGCCAGGTCGGGGGTCGGCCTTCAGTGCTGGGATGAGCCTTGGCCTCACATGTGACCCCTGGCCAGCGGAGGTGGCTGAAGAGATGCAGGGAGCCCCTCACACAGCGGTGGCAGACTGGGGGCCAGGGCCAGGCTCCTTGCATAAGAGGCTTTTTCAAAAAAAAGATTTATTTATTTTTGCACACAAGCTGGGGTGCAGGCCAGAGGCGTGGGGTGGTGAGAGGATTCACCAGAGACAGAGTGGGGAGCAGAACAGGCAGATGAACTGAAATACACTGCTGAGGGGAGCAGCGGGCGAGGCAGGAGAGGTCTGCTGAGCCATGCGGAAATCTCCCTGCCGGGCATCAAACCTGCGCAGCAGCCACCAACAGCTCCACTGCACTGTGCTTAACCCATTGCGCCACCAGGGAGGCCCCAGTAGGAGACTTTCTTACTGGGGTGTTTAAAAGTTTTTATTACAGAAACTTTTAAACATCCACACAAGTGGAGAATAAAGTACACGGGGCTCCTATGTACTCATTCCAGATTCAGCAGCTGCCAGCTCCTGGCCAATCTGGTTCTCCACCCCCACCGGCCCCCACTCTCCTGCCCCCACCTAAGAGCACCTCAGGTAGTAGTCACTCCCCAGACAAGCCTGAATGTGTGTCTAAAGTTAAAGACGCGCCTCAAAGAAAAGAAAGAAAACCGCGGAGCAGCAGACTTTTGTGAGGCGAGGGCTTGCTTCTCATCTCCTCCGGGCATCCAGCTCAGGCCAGCTCCGCCACTCAGGGCTTGAGGTTCCTTCCAGTTCCATCTCCAGGGCGTGGAAGCCGCAAAAGCCAGAAGGCCTGAAGTGGTGGGGCTCCAAGTTGCAGTGGATTTGTTTTGGGGGAGTGATGGAGTAAGGAAGGAGGCGGGGATGGGGTGACCTCTGAGCTCTTCCTGGCTCCACCCGTGAGCCTGTGCTGAGCCCTCGGGAAGCCCCCTCTGTCTCCTCAAGGAGTTCAGGTGCCCTCAGTCCCACTAAGCTCAGGACAGGCTCCCGGGCATCCCTGGCCTTGTTTTGTGTACCTGTTTATTCCTTTTCATTCCTTCCATCCCTGTCCGGTTTTGTAAGCATAGTCTTCCCTTCGGTAAATGTCATGGTATAGAGCCCTCCGTCCTGCAGCACTGGTTTGATTGACTGGTTGACTAATTGGTGTGTTTATCCTCAGCACTGGTTTTAAAATCTAGCTTTGTTGCCTCAAACTGCTGCCTCACATCCCGCAATGTGCACCCCCATGGTTTTCTGCCCACTCCCACAACCACAAGCTGCCATGAACCCCCTTTCTGTGCTCCATAGGGAGCCAGCTAAGATACCCAGAGCAGAATCTTGAGTGGGGCTGCGGGGTGCCTTTCATCTGACTGTGCATGACGGGACTGAGTCCCCAGTGCTGCCCAGCTATACTGCAGAGCAAAGGGCCCGTGTCCCACACCCCTGCCGGCACCCCACTTTCTCCAGCTGTCTGTGTCCACCTACCAAGTGAAGTGACGGCTGGGGATTTTCAGCTTGTTAACTTTTGGGTCTGGTCTCCTTTAACTGCCGGCACATGACTGCTCCATTTGGGTTAGGGCCGCTGCCCTTTAGTTGCTCTGCAGACATTCCCTGCACCATCTGGTCCAGATATTAATCCTTTGTTGGTTTGACATGACGAACATCCACCATCATTCTGTCATCTTCAGGCCTTTGAAACCTAATTCCGCTCCCTCTTGCCTGCCGACTCCCTTCTGAGTGGATGGCACAGGTGAGGCCCTTCTCACTGTCTCTGCCCTTTTGGTAAATGCCAGGCGTCCGGGACGGTACAGCTTGCACCAGGAACTTGCTCTTAGCACGGGGCTCAGGCATAGGGCAGGAGGGGACAGACCAGGGCGGGGCAGCAGCTGCCTCAGAGCCCCATCCCTACACCTTGAGTGCCCATGACCTTGGCAAGTCTGGACTTGGCCCTGCCGGGTGGGGGGGGGGGTCCTCCTTCTGCACACGCCAGCATTAGATTGGATCAAGATGTCAGATATGGGGCCTCCAGTTAGATTAAGACCTTGTCCCTGACCTCAAAAACTCCAGCTCAGGTGGGGAAACCACACCTCTGCTAGTCAGGGAGGTGGCAAGGCAGAAGCTTTCGAGAGAGGGCATTGCACGAAATAGATTACTGCCATGGCTGGTCAGGGAGGGCTTCCCAGGGGAGGTGCCTTTGGTCTGGGCTTTGGACAAAGTGTGAGTGTTCTCCAGGCCCGGGCAAGGTCTTCATTAAAACCCCGAATGGAGCTTTTCACCTTCATTTCCAGGGAACATGGCTTCTAGGTCTTTCCCTTTTGTGAATTGAAGAGGTCTTTGTCCCTGGTCCCTCTTGAATGGGGGGTGGGGTGCTTCTCAGGGAAGAAGAGTTTGGGGTTTAATAGCCCTGTCTTCTGTCCTCATACTCAGAGTGACCTTGGGCAAGTCCCTTTTTTTCTCTGACCCCCGCCTCTCATGTGAATGATGAGGCACTGGGTAGACAACCCCCCAGGACCTCTGGAATCCTCTGGAGAGAGGCCAACATGGAAGCAGTGACTGTCTCACCCCCTTCCCTCTTTCATACCCTTTAAGGACAAGGGCACTGAGCGCAGCGGTTACCCTCCTTGGGGTCCTGGCCTCCCGCCGCCTCTCTGTGCTGGAAATGTCTTCCTAGCAGCCCCAGACAGGCTTGTCTCCTTTTTCAGGTTTGCTCTGGGGACTTCATGGACTTTGCTCACAACAGCTACTGTGAACCCAACAGGTCCTGCCAGGCTGGCGCCAGGCACCGGGCTTCCCCCCCATGACCTCAATTCCTCCCGAATCTGGGAGGTGGGAGGACCATTCTCACCGCTGTGCAGATGACATAGAAGGGCTCAGAGAGAGTAAGTCACCTGCCCAAGGTCACCCAGCCTACACGTGGCAGGACAAGGATTCAAACTCAGCTCTGCCTGCTCCAGAGTCCATCTCTTAGTTTCCTCATGTCTCTGGGTCCCCCTTTCCCCTTCCCTGCTGCCCTGTCAGCATTCCTTGACCAAATCCTCCCATATCACTCTTTGATTACAAATCTTGGTCTCACACAGACCCTCCACCTTTTTCAGATTCACTCCTGCTTCTTTCCCTCTACCCACTCCCCACTTCCTGCTGCACCCCTGAGCCTCTCCTTGCTTCTCTGTATCTCCCTGTAAGCGTCTGCAGTATGTGCCCCCTGAGAAGCTGGAGGTCCCTGAGACTCCTCACAGGCCCCAGCCCTGCAGCACATACTCTGAGGAGGGCTTGGTGGTGGTGGTGGGGTCTCTGGGCCTCAAATCCCAGGAGTCACCCCCCTTTCTGAGATTGAGCAGGGTCAGTTATCGAGGAGGTCACCCTTCAGGGCCCAAGGGGCCGAGATGAGGGCCCTGGCAGCAGGTTTGGCACATGCCCCACATGTGGCCAGCCTAAAGGGTACATGTCTGTCCAGCTGTGAGCCACTGGCTTATCAGAGAGGGACGTGAAGGGACTCGTGCCTCCCGCTGTGAGTGTGTGAGTGCTCTTGCACACAGGCCGGCTGTGCCAGGCTAGGGCATGGTGGGCTGGCCCTAGAGGAGGGTGGGGTTCTGTGCTCAACTCTTGGCTCCCTTGCATTTTACAAACTCAGCACAGTGTCTGGACCCCGTGGACCTCTGACCTGTCTTCACCATTATTATTTTTACAGTTAGGAGCCTAAGTTACATCTTTCCTCCTGGATAAAACCTGTATTCCCCTGGAAACTCCCAGTGGTGGAGGGCTGGAGAGGGTGAATAAAGCATGCTGGGAGTGCAGCCACCCTGGCGCAGTCTGCCCCACCTCTCTTCCTCTCGAGTGTCAGCTTGCCCGCTCAAGGAGGCCAGCACTACCTAGAGCCTGAAGTGAAACCCGGGTGTGCAGGCCACATGTTAGTGCTGTTGTGCAACATAAAAGTATGTGCAGGGTGCTGCTGACCAGCATCTCTCATTTCCACTCAGCACCATGCTAAGGCCGAGCAAGGTGGAAGGCTCAGTGGAACTGTGACTCCATTCGTGAAGGACTTGGTTGATGCCCTTGAAAATGGAGGAGGTTGCCTTGGCCCCTGAGATGTGGATGATGGTGCAAGTTCACTGAATCAATGAATGAATGAGTGAATGAATGGATGCACTGAGACTCTGCATTGAGATTCTGCAGGTGTTGAGGCAGAAGTTGGCTGTCTCCCACTGAGAGGTCTGGGGTGCTGGACCAGATGACTTTCAAGGTATATGGTACTGCAGGTCCTTTCCAGGTTCTGTGACTTGAGCTGAGTTCTGTTCTCTTTCCAAGAGCTTCTGGCCCTCAAGTTTTCCGGTGGCTGGTGCTATGGTGGGCACAGTAACTTCTGTGTTCCCATGATCCTAATCTCAGGGGTTTCTGGGCTGAAGGATGGGAAGTCTACAGCCAGCAGAACTGAAGTCCACGTTGGGCCTAGATCCATGATGGGCTGGGGGTGAGACGTGGCAGGGCAGGACATCTCTGGGAGGCCAAGGCAGGTGTGTGGGGCCTCTGCCAATTCTTGGTGAATCAGCCTGGAAGGCTTCCCGGAGGAATCGGTGCGAACCTCCCTGTGAGAGCTACCAGGCTGGCCCCTGCTGCCAGCATCACAGGCTTGTGGTGACTAGTTACCTCTGCTTCCTGCTTGCCCGGTCATGCCCCAGCCCCTGACCCTGGAGGGCAGGAGGGAGGGGTGCACTCTGGGGGAGCAGAGTGACTGGCCAGTTGAGCATGGGAACTCCTGAGCGTGCAGGTTTCAGTTCTTGCCGGCTCATCTGGGCAGTCTCTTGGGAAGCTGGGACTCCTAGGTGTGGTTCTGACGTTGCGTGACCTCGGCCAGTTCTAATCTCTCAAAACCCGTTTCCTCCTTGGCAAAATGAGTGGTTGACAAAGGCTCCCCAGGGTTACAGCTGGGTGAGGGGCTGCTAGGAGCTACCTGTGGGCCCAACCCAAGACCTAGGGAGTTGGCTGGCTACTTTCTTTGCATCTGCCACCACCTGGAGTGCCTTTTGGGGACTGGAAAGTACCCCAAGCAAAGTCCACCCCCTGGCATCTTCCCCAACTCCCTCTGCCCATTTTGTCCCCTCATTGTTACATTCCACAGAGGAAAGTGATCCCTCACTCAAGGCCTGAGGATTATAGGCTGGAGAGAAGCCTGGGTTGCCCTGGGAACATTCACATAGCCCTTTCCCACAGGTGACTCCTCCTTTCACCAAAGGCCAGATAGGGGATGATCCTGGTGTACCCCAGCTTGAGGGAGCAGCCTGACCTCTGGGCCTGGGGGGCTGGTCCATCTGTCCCCCACTCCCTGGGGGTCGGGACCTCAAGGTGGAGGTGAACTAGTTTGAAAAGCTACTAATAGGCTCTCAGGAGGTGATTGGGGGCTAGGCCTTGGGTGTCCAAAGTGCTTGGGCTCCCCTGCTCCCCCATCCAGGCTGAAGCCCCTCCCAACCCTCCTAAGCTGGGATTTCCGCAGGCTGAGCCAACCACCTGACTCTAATTATGGCGCTTCATCCTGCTGAGGTTAAGCTCCCCAGTGGCCTGCCCTGACCCCCCCCCCCCCCAGAGGCCAGGCCTGGGTCAAAGACACAGGAGCCGCAGGCCTGCAGGCCCCCTCTGGGAAGGGCTGATCTGTGAGCATTCTCCCTGGGCCCAAGGGCTGGGCGGCAGCTTGTCCTGGAGGTCTGGGTGGACAAGCTAAGATATCCAGGGAATGTTTGGGGAGTAGGGGGTGTCTCTTCTGGAGAACCCTTGGGATGGGGGGAGCCCAGGGGAAGTGACCTCTGGAGGGCAGGGAGATCTGAAGATGGGCAACTCCCAGAGGCCTCATTATCAATGCTGACTTTGTGAGAACTACCTCAAAAGATTAAGAAAAGAGGTACCCGTGCCTCAAGCCTGTGCCTACTGATTTTGATTTCATCAGCCAGGGCTGCGGCCAGCATCAGTATTTAAAAAATCTACCCCAGGGAATTCCTTGTACAGCCAGTTTGAGAATCCTCTGTCCAATGCCCCTTGGTGCCCTCAGGGGGACTGTCAGCAGAAGGCTCTTGAGGGAGGTCACTCCACTAGTTGGACAAGACTGGGCTGGACCTTGGGGCACCTAACCTTGGGTCAGGTCACTTCCTTTTGGTCTGTTCCTTGGAGGCTTGCCCTGTGTATTCACCTGGGCATAGAGGACCTATTTGACTAAGCGGTTTGCTTAACCTCGGTGTGCCCACTTTCCCTGTTGTGATAATCACCCCCAGTGATAAGAATGGAATGAGGTGATGCTTAAGAGGCAGCCCAAAGAACTTGTGGGGCTAGCCATTGCCCTGCCTTCTGCCTAGGGCCAGGAGAGGATCTGGGCAGAATTTCCTCGGCCATGCCCACCCGGAGGGCAGGTACAGAATTAGAGCTGGAACTGATCTCAGGTGGAAGGAGGACTGACAATCCTCCAGGCAGCCCGGGCACTGAGAAGTTGAGAGGTGCAGTGAAAGTGCTAGAAAGAATGATTCCCTTGCCCACCAGTCCTTTTCTCAGGTGTCACTGGCCTGAGTCCTGCAGCTACAGAATTGGCCACCAGGTGTCACTCTCAGCTCATGCATGAAGTGATGTCCATGCAGAAGGGAAAGCAGCGGGGCTAAGAAAAGGGGGAGGACTCCCCTTCAGGGATTGGGGAGCTTGGAAAGGGCCATATACTACTAGGGGGCATTTAATTTCTTCCTGGTTGGAATGGCTCTGCAAAGGTTCATTTGTTTGTCTTCAGAATTCTCCTTCCATGCTCACGTCAAATCATAATTCAACAGGTTGCTTACAGGGCACCTGGGGCACACAGGAGATAAAGCTCTCACTGAACACCTATTGTGTGTCAGACCCTGTCTATACAACAGTTCATTCACTGTTCAACCCCATATTGGTTTTTTTTTTTTTTTTAAAGATTTATTTATTTAGAGGCGTGGGGGGTGAGAGGATTCACCAGAGACAGAGTGGGGAGCAAAACAGGCAGATGGACTAAAATACACTGCTGAGGGGAGCAGTGGGCGAGGCAGGAGAGGTCTGTTGCACCATGTGAGAAGCTCCCTGGCTGGGTATTGAACTTGTGCTGCAGTGGCTCTGGATAGCTTCATAGTGCTGCGCTTAACCTGCTGTGCCACCAGGGAGGCCCTCAACCCCATACTGTAAGGACTGGGATACTGATGAGGACACTGAAGCTTTTACCAAATGTATCCAAAGTCACCCAGTGGATAAGGATCGGGGTCTGGTGCCTAAATTCTCTCTTCTACATCAGGTTAACTTCCAGAGAGCTCAAGGGTAGGAAACATGCGATGTACTTCCCACCAGGTTGGGAGAAGTTGGCAACTGAGTCTGGCTTTGGTAGTGGTGGGGAGCTCAGACAGGCCATGCTCTCAGTGGGCTGAGGAAGCTGTACTCACTGGAATGGGCAGAAGAGGGGGCTGGTTGGAAGGGGAGTGCTGGGTGTTGGGCATGGGGGGGCAACAGACACAGTAATGAGAGGCTCTCTCTTCCTGCCCATGTCACCTCTGAACAATCTTCCAGTTCCTTTAATTTCTTCACCTGTCAATTTTAGGGGTGGACTTTGCTCATCCAACCCCTTGTCCTTGTCCCCTGCATGCTGCTGCTCTTTGAGCTGACCAGTTTTCAGGACAGGTGCTAAGATGGACAAGACAAGGCATCCCCCACCCCAACTGCTGCACCTTAAGACTAGACCAGTGGTTCCAATATTTTTTGATCGTGCCCACTAACAATAAAAAAAAGTTGAGTGTGCATTTGCAATATAAGCATATTTCCACATGCCTATTATATAATGCATACTATCTATGATATGTTTTTTATAAGCACATTATATTATCTTACCTTGTAAAACACATACTAAATGAAAAATAGAGGAGATAAAAAAAGATTTCCTCATACATTCTTCCTGCACCCCCGTATCCAGGCCCACAGCTGCTCTAGGAGATGGGAGGGTACAGTCTAACCCTTCTCAGGATGGACGTGTGCTCAGTGTTCCAGAACATCCTTGTCTACCCCTTCTCGCGCTGGCAATGCAGTGAGAGGGAGAAATTTCAGGTAGAGCAGGTGGGAGTAAGGGCAGAGAGAAACAATATGCGGGACTATGTCTGGGGAGGGACCCGGATGATCAAGACAGGTTTTATTTTCGATTCTGATGCTGTGATCACTTTTTATATTGTTCCAGGTCTAATAGGACCAGGACATGGTGTCCCAGCTAGTATATGATTTCATGTCCTTTACACAGTTCTAGTCCATTTCCACAGTTCCTCTCGGAAGTTGGGGAGCAACCTCCTAACCACCCCCCCCCACTTGTGACAGGAAGGCGCCCGTTCTTAGGGGCTTCATCCTCCACTGCTCCTCCGAGTTGGAGGCCCAAGTGTCCCCCTTGCCCAGGGAGGTCCTTGTACTGGGTCCAGTGCTTGGGAGCCTCCACAAATATGGGTTGCAGGAGAGGACGCAAGAAGCCCCATTTTGGATGCAGAAGGGAACCTCTCTATGAGGGACTCTTACTCAAAGAAGTGTCAAGAGGAGCCTCTTCCCCCCAGCCCAGGCACTGGGCTGGAGAAGGACCAAATGGCTTCTGAAGGCATCTGTCTGCCTCGGAGGGTGGCTGCCTGGGCGGCAGCCATGATGGCTGGCCCGGTGTGGGTGCCTTTGTGCGCCTCTGTGACTGGGTGTCTGTTTCCACAGTCACTGGGCGCTTGTTCTGTGGGGTGAGGGGTGTGGGGGTGGGAGCCTGGCCTGTGGCTGGGCATGTACGTGAGGCTGGGCACGAACAGCCTCACCCACTAGCCCTACTCCTGCCAGGTACAACCAGCTGCTGTGGCCGCCTGCGACCGCCTCCTCCCTTCCCTGGGCATGGCCAGGCCGGGGGGCAAATGACTTCGCGGGCACCTCCCCTCGCTCGGACCTGCAGGGATAGGGCTGGCTCACCTGGCGCACAGGCGGGGCTTCCAGAGAGGTGGGTGCCAAGTCCCCTTCCCCATTCCGCAACAGGGGGATGCAGAAAGAGAAAGGGGAGGGGCCGTGGGCAGAGACAGGCCCCCTCTCTCCCCCCAGACTCTGGATGGGTAGAGCTAGGAGGGAGGCTCTTTTTAGGGCCAGGAAATGATTTCCATGCAAATGAGATGCAAGCTCCTTAATGAGTTTGCAATTAGGAGCCGGGGGCTGCCAGGCCCGGGCAGTGCCTGCGAGTTTTATGAATGGGCCGGCTGGGGGGAGGGGGCGGCGCGCCGGTCCGCCCCCACATTTCCCTGCCGCTGCGCCCGCGACATGCTGCGCCGCACGTTGCTGCCTCCCGGGCCCGCCGCGACCTGGCTCACCGCCAGCGGGTCAGCTGCTCGGGACTGCGCTGGAGGCTGCCGGGCAGAGTCCCCGCCACACCGCGGGCGACGCGACGGGCCGACGACACGCCCCCCTGGGGCCCGGCAGGGGCCCTATCCTCCGGCGCCCCTTCCTCGGGTGATTGGGATGGTTTCCTGCTGCCGCTGGGAGTTAAATTAGCCTTCAGGCCCCGTTTCCTTTAGTAAGGGTGGCCTCCTGGAGGGGGATGGGCCCCGAATTTCCCCCTCCCCCGTCCCGCAATGACCTTGGCAGGGGTGGAAATACAGGTAAGAGGAGAGGGACCATTCCCACCCTAGAGCCCCTCCTCCAACGCACCTCACACTACTTAGCCACTTCCCACCTGCCTACCTCAAAGGCCTCTCCCACCACCCCCTGGGCACCTGCTTTTTTTCTGCAGGGCCACCCCAGGCGGCTCTGGGCCTGTTCTGTGTGACCTAGGGGCAAACAGTGGATCTCCTCGGTGGGCCATGGGTTAGCTCAGATCAGCTCTGGGGGGAGAGAGGGTCACCAAAGTTAAGAGAGCCAGAGCCCTACAAGGCCACAGCCCCTTTTCCTTTCCCCTTTGGCACTGCTTTCACAGTAAATTAACTAATTACCTCCAATTACCGCAGCAGGCTCCCTCCTGGGCCTCAAACCCTGCGGGAGAGTCCTCTTCACCGTCTGGGTCTGGAAGGGGACCTGGCATAAGGTGGAAGGTAGCGAAACAGCAAGTGGGGCAGGGGGAGGACCAGGAGGGAGGAAACCCACAGTGCTACTGACTTCTTGGGAGTGGTCCGGCCGCCTGCCCTCTGCCTTCCTTGGGGTCTAGGGACTTGGGCCCTTGTGGGGCCTGTGAAGTCCCTGGGCCAGGAAATGCCTTTGGATGGAAAACCAGGGTGCGGCATGCAGATGCTAAGGCCCTGAGGATGGCCCTTGAGGATGCCCCATGACTTGAGCTGCAGGTCCTAGAAGCTGCCAGTCTGGTGGCACCCACTGCCTCTCATCACATGCCAGGACAGACCCCAGACACTTGGGTGTCTAACCAGTTCCTCCTCTCTAACCTCAGCTCCTCCGCTATAGCAGTGAGAGCCTCACTCTTTTCTTCCTGCTCCTTGATGGCCCCAGGGCACTGGCCCTAGTACCAGCTGGCCAGTACCACCCTGGCACCACCCTGGCCCCACGTGTGAGACGTGATAGGGAGGATGCCTGGTGGCCCGAGGCAGGGTGATGGGTTGTTGACCCAAGTCTCACCTGTCATCGAGCTGGCTTCTCCTGACACAGGGCAGTTCCACAACAGGCTCTGACTCAGTTCCCTACCCCACCTTGAGCCCTGCCATGCCAAGGACCTGGGTTGGGGCCATCCCTATGTATGTGGGATGGGGGTGTGAGGCAGAGATTTGTCAACTGCGTACTCCCCTGTAGGGTCATCTTCTCTCCCAGTCCTGAGGAGCCAAGGTACAACTAGAAGGTGCAGGGCTCCCAGCCCACACCCCCAACAGAGGCTGATAGTGAGAGCCTCCTGAAAGGAAACAGCAGCCATCACAGTCAATGGGTACATGAGCCATTCGGGGAAGGGGCAGGGCTCTGTTCACGGAAGGGCTACCCCTGGTGTGTCTTGAGCCCCCATCTGCCAGCTTGCCTTGCCCTCCTCACCCCAGTAAAACTGGCTCAAAACTCCCCACATCAGGAAGGGTTTAGCATGCCCTTATTATTCAGGACCAGCCCAGTCAGCGCTCTCAGTTTTTTGAGTTTTTCTGCCTCTAGTCCCTTTCTCCAGACCCTCTGTGAGCAGGATCTGCAGGACACTGTTATTTTTTGCACTTCCCAGTGACCAGCAGAGGGCGCCTCCAAAAAAGACACACCAGGGAGGAAACAGGCTCATCTGCTTCCCTGGGTCCAGGCAATGTGCAAAGTCCAGGTTCATGGGTCCCTGCCTGTGAAGTGAAACTGACCCCAGGTACCTTCCTTCTTGGGAATCTAGATTTAACCTGTCAGCAGAGGACTAGAGGTTAGGCTACAGGTTGAACCCAAGTGGCTGCCTTGAATGTTAACTCAGGTGGCCCTGGGCAGAAAGGAGAGGATGGGAGAGCTGCCCCATCCCAGCAGCCTGAATGGGGAAGGGCCACTGGAAGTAGCCAGC
This sequence comes from Scalopus aquaticus, assembly GCA_004024925.1. NCBI lineage: Eukaryota > Metazoa > Chordata > Mammalia > Eulipotyphla > Talpidae > Scalopus > Scalopus aquaticus. The sequence goes on along the minus strand of PVIJ01000713.1, from coordinate 126,750 downwards.
TTTTCTCTACTGACTCTGGGAGGAGGATTGGGTGGGGCTTCATGCAATAGATGGTGTCCCACCCTGTGGGAGGGGCTGCTGTGGACATCTGGGCCACATCTGGATTCCTGGCAGGACAGGGAGCTGGTCTGTTTGGGTTCCTATAAGGATATAGGATCCATTCCTTTGTGACCTCTCACTAGCATATTTCTGGGAAATTCTTGACAAGCAGGTGTCTAGGCCGCAGCCCTGAAATGTGGTGAGTTCATGCCAATCTAGGACAGTCCTTCTGGACACTCAATCCTTTGGATGTGGCTCCGCAGGCTAGGCAGCAGCCTGCTAACTGGGCCACCCAACCTTTGCACCGTTCTGTTGCAGAGGGCATGGTGAGATGCCGGCCTTTGCCTTATGGAAATGCAGGGAAATATGTCCAGCCCCTTCCTACGGGCAGGTAAGAGGGAACAGGAGAGTGAGGCTATCTTTTTGGGAAGGAATGAAAGGTGGAGTGAGGAAGGGCTTCCCGCAGGGTCACCTTGCACAGGAGCTTGGGCAGCAGGGACAGCAGCAATGGTTCTTGGGTTTGGGTTCAGGATTCTGGAGAAGGGACTACACGGAGAAAAACCCTTTTAGGTTGGCTGGGTTCCAGGACCCCCGGGCAGGGAGCAGGGTATGGAGTAATGACCTTACAGAAGAGAGCGGTGTCGAGGAGGGGTGGTGGAGTGGGAGCGTGGCGCCCACCCGGGCTGCCCCCCAACCCCTGTCCCCCAGCCCTCCCCGGCCCAGCCCGCTGCGGCCCCTCCTCCAGACCCGGGCGCCGCCTCCCCCTCCCCTCCTCCTCCCCCTCCTCTGCGCGCTGCAGCTGCTGCCGACGGACCATTCTGCACGTAGCGAATGGAGGAGACGAATGGGAGGCCTCGAGTGCGCGCGCGCGCGCGCGCGGCAGCCGGAGCCGCGCGGGCGGGGGAGCTGTCGCGTGTGCGCGTGCGCGTGCGGCGGCGGTCCTGAGCGCGCTCGCCGAGCTCCGCGGCACGCGGCTCCACAGCCCGCCCAGGTTGGGGATGCTTGGCCAAGAGGGACCCCAGCCGCTCCCAGGTCCTCCAGGGCACTCTGTCACCTTTCCAGCGAACCCTCCCTCCGCTCAAATCCTTTTTCCTTTTCCACCTTAACAGCATGGTCCTGTGCACGTAGTAGGCGCTTCTTGATGACTGGGTTGAATTGATTACTAGGTGACTTGAATGACTAGAATGAATTGATTTGCTCACTCTCCCCATCCTCTGGCCACTACTTTACTGTCAGCTAGGTTTGGGGCTGGGGGTCACAGAGTGCTGAAAACTGTTTCCCGGGCCACTCAATTCATGACCATATCCTCCCACCTTCGCCCTAGTGTTCTCATCCTGGAGGCCCTCTTCTTCCACCTCTCTGTAAGTAAATCCAGGGCAGGCCCCTTAGGGCTTCCAGAAGACCTTAAGCAGGTGCTGTCAAGGAAAACAAAGGAGAGCGTTGACCTCTTTCTCCTCTGGGATGGGGAACTCCTGAGGGAGCACCTGCCACCTCCTCTCTCTGTATATCACCTGCACAACTCCTACTCCCTGGGGTGTTCAGGACAGGACTTGGTTCTGCCCACACGACTGGCAGTATGGTGAACCCAAAGTCTGTTTCCCGGGGTAACCGATTATGGGTAGGGAAGGCTATGCCGGGCTGTGGCAGGCAGAATCATCTTGGAGTCCCAGCGGTATCCTCCCCCCTTCCTCAGGCCCTGATCTTGGTGGCTGGCAAATGGGGCTGCCTCTTGCTTTCCTAGATGGCCTGGGATGGCACCTCACTTCACCATTGCTGTCATTTAGAGGCATGGAATGAGACCTCTTCTGGCTGTGTGGGTTTTCCGTGAGGCAGGTGACAAGGCCTGGTGAAGGCGTTTGAAAAGGCCCAGTTGCCTTTTGGATCTCCTGTGGTAGTAGTGGGAGGTCCAAATGGTGAATGGTGAATGGCATGTGAGGGTGAAGATGGCTGAGGGTCTTTGTCACATGTTAACTTGAACTTGCCCAAATTTGATCTCTCTGGGCCTCAGTTTCCTATTGGGAATCCAGCATTTACCTAGCGGGGCTGTTGAGGATTAAAATGCAGTCTGTATATAACATGCCTCATATGTCAGAGGCAGATGCTCAGTAAGTGCTAAATCTTTCTTAAATTATATGTGGACTGACTGGGACATTTCCCTCAGCTGTGTTTCTAGAGATAAAGTAAATTCAAGTCCCAGAGTTGGCAGCTCCTTGGAATTTGGAAGTAGCTTTTGAAAAGACTATAGAGAGATCAGTAATATGTCATAGTTCTGTCATTATCTAAGAATGAACCAGTTCACACTAGTTTTCCAGAAATTAATATCTTAGACCTTAAGAAAAGATATTTTGGATGGAAATCACCAGTGGCTATTACACACTTTCCTGCCTTCTTAATCAGAGGCTCTAGAACATGTGAGTCTTTATGACTCAGAGTTGTGGTTACAAGTGTCCATCTCTATCCTGCTTGTAATATAGTGAAAATCCCACACCAAATGCCCATTCCATGTGGGCTACATTTTCCTAGTTCTTGTGTCTGCTTTTTATAGTTCTTCATCACTTCATCATTTCTTTTTCTAGTAGTAGTCACTTCTGCTACTATCACTTTGCCTACCCCAGGCTCATCACCACCTCTCTTCATTCTTCTCAACTTGTCTGTTGTACTGTGGGCTGGAAAATCAGGAAATCACATCTGTTAGGAGATGTAAAAAACAACAAAATCATTTGAATTTGACAAATTATATTAAAATTCATCTGGAAAAATAAACAGGCAAAAAGAGTTTGGAAAATTCTGAAAAAGAGGCATTTAAGGGGTAACCAGTGCTACTAAATGTCGTATAAAGCTCCAGTAATAAAACAGTTGGGTAGTGGCACAAGATCAGACAGAGAGATCAAAGGAACAGAATGCAGTCCAAACACACACCCATGAACAAATGGAAATTGAATATATGATAAAGTAACATTTTAGATCAGTAGAGAAAAGATGACTTATTCAATCAAATTGGACAACTGGCTAGCAGTTTAAGAAAAAAGAAAACTAGCTCTCCACTCATCCATCATTCTGAAGTAAGTCCTGGGTGGATCAACTGTTTAAATGTAAAAAGGGAATCATGAAATCACTAGAAGAAAACATTAACAAATATGTTAATGTTCTTGGAAGGGGGAAATTATGACACAAAATATAGCAGTCACAACCAGGATAGGTTTTTAAAAAATCAGCAATGTAGAAATGTAATATCCAAAAGGCAAATAACAAACTATGAACAATTTTTTCAATATATATGACAGATGAGTTATTACAAGCCAAGAAGGAAAAGAAAGGCAAATAGTAAAATGGACAAAGCACATGGACAGAAAAGGGAATGCTAACTGCTAATAAACAGGTGAAAATGCCCAGTATCAGTCAAAACACAAGAAAAATTAAGAAACAAGAATCTCTCTCCCATCCCTGACTTGGTTCAGCTAAAATGGGGGACCCCTCACTTTGGGGACACAGTGATTCTCAAAGTTGGTGGGAAGGCAACCATACCTGTGAAGGGTGTTGACAATATACTTGAGAATTAATGCGCAAAGCATGGGCATAGGGGTTCCCTATGTAGGAATTTGCCAGCTGTACTGTCACAAATGTCCCTGTGTTCAAAATATCTGTGCTAGTATGCTCATTGCAATTTTGTTTCCAAACCTGAAAACTGGAAGCAACATTAAAGCTGTTCATAAGGCATTGATTAACTACATTATGGGGGTATCCAAATACCAGCTCTTATGCAGTGATTAAAAAGAATGAGGTCCAGCTTCCTCTTTCCATAAGCCTTAGGTGCTCTCTGGAAATGGTTCCCTACTCACTTGACCCTGAAAACCCTTCAAGTCATGGAGTTCTTAATCTTCATGCTCATTTTAGAACCCTCATGAAGTCGCCCAGGCCATCAAGGCATATCCAAAAAGCCGCCCAGAATCTGAGGGACGTCACTCTCCAGAAGCCACCCTTGCATCCATCATTACAGTGGTGGGTGGAGTTGATAGGTGTGTCCAGGCCCAACAGTGGGGCTGGATGCAGGGTCAGTGGCCCCAAAAGTGTGCCGAATCTTTACTGCACGCACTTAAAGATGCAGAGAGTAATGCTGAGCTTAGGGTTTATAGGTTCTTGGGTCACTGAGCACATCCAGGTGAACAAAGCCCCAAGATGCATCACAGGACTTCCAGAGCTTGCGGTCAGATTACCCCTAAGTGCGCTCCCCCTGCCCACTGAGATGACCCGCACTGAAAAAGAGCAGACTGTTCCTAAACCAGAAGAGGAGGTGGTGCAGATATTCCCAGAAAAAGAGAAGGGTATTCCCAGAAGAAACTGAAGAAACAAAAATTTGTCTGGGGAATAAGTTGAGCATAAAATAAATGCCCCCCCCCCAAAAAAAAGTGAAAAAAAAAAAGAAACAAAACCCAGGTCCAGGTTTATGCACTGACATTCACTAAGTGGAAAGGGAAGTGCTGGTGCTGGAACAGTGCTACATTACAGAGGTACAGCCTTGGGGACCACCAGCACCCCCACCCGGCCTGTTAGAGACCCAGAACTTGGGGCCACCTCAGAACTACTGAGTCAGGAACCTGGGCTGGGGCCCAGCAGTCTGAGTGGTAACACACTCTTTAGATGATCCTTATTGTCCCTCTTGTTTCAGAGTGAGGCGTGTATCAGTGTTTGTGTAAAAAATAACTCTGCCCTCTGCTTCACGAGTTTTGAGGACTCACGCTGACAAGGTGGGGCTCAGCTGAACACCTACTTTTCACTTTATGTGAATGCTTCAGACTTTTTACTGTGAGAATAGATCACTTTTATTTTCTAAGAGGTAGTTAATAGACAAGCTAGTTGAATAGAGAAAAAAGAGGTGGTGGTGTGTGTGAACACACACACACACACAAAGAGTGTGGTATAAATATCTTCCATGAAGTATTATTCAGCCTTAAAAAGGAAGGAAATTGACCCATGCTACAATAGCCCCTGAGAACATTCTGTTAAGTCAAGAAAGCCAGTCACAAAGGACAAATACTGTATGATGCCACTTTAACAAGGTACCAAATTCATAGAAACAAAGTAGAATGGGGTTGCCAGGAACTGTGGGGAGGGAAGAATGCGGAATTGCTGTTTAATGGGTACCGACTTTTAGCTGGGGAAGATGAAAAGCCTTCTGGAGATGGTTGTCGGGGATTGCACAATGTGAATTACTCAATGACACTGAACTGTGCAGTTAAAAATGGTTAAGATGGTGAATTTTATATTCTGTGGACTTTGCCACAATTGAAAAAAAAAAAAAAAGGAAAAAAAAAGCCACCTAACTGGAAGGTGTGTAAATGAGGGCTAGTCATGGAAGCTGCAGCTGCTACGAGAGACTTCCTCCAGGTTGCAGAGTCTGGACTTGAGGGCTGGCCTGCTGACTTTCCCCTGCGGGTGGGGTTGCAGCAAGTCTTGGCCTCCAATAAGAGACCATATCCTCGCCCACACAATGGGAAGCAGACCTAAGTGACTTACTTTGAGAGGTGGCATAGGCTGGTGACAGGGACAGCTAGGAGAGTGTTTGGGTGGGAGACAGAGGCATGGGAGGTTATTGGGGAAGGTCCCTTCCTGCTGAGACCCTCAGCTGAGAGCCCGCCTGCTGCGGGGGAGGGGCTATCTGCCCAGGTGGGTCTGAGCTCTGCAAGAGTGTTGTGAGCCCACCAACAAAAGGAGATGGCTCTTGTTGGTAGAGGTAGGACAGAGAGTGGGCAGGAAGGGTAGAGACTGCTGGGTAGGGCATGGGCTTCTCGGGACAGGTTTGTACTCAGACATCTGGCTGGAGCCAGAGCTGTACTTGAAAGAGGGGTCATGCTAGGGTGAGGGGTTAGAGGGGATGGGGCATTGGTCAAGCTGGACTGGGGCCCAGGGGAAGAAGACTGCATGTGAGCTTCCGCTTGCTCTTCAGCCAGTTTGGGGGAGAGGCACCAGGCTCTGGTGACTTCTCCAGGGGACGCCTTCTGGCCTGGATATGATGGAGGAGATATAATGCAAAATGAGATTAGAACTAGACCCACACAAGAAAGTGGGGGTAGAAGAAGTCAACATAACCATTAGCACAATCCCTAGGTGCCAGCTCCTAAGTTACAAAGCATAGGTAGGAGCTGATGGCAGTCCATGGGCAAAGATATGGAGATTGAGCCCATTGCAGACTCTCCGGTCTCTTTTCTAATTCTAGTTAGCCAGTAAACAGACAGCCATCCTCGAAGATTAGCCCCTCCCAACTGAAAGAAGGCTATATCAGTGCCATCCATGCAAGAATTCTGGGCAGCCATTTTCTCTGCCCACCTGTACCTGTGCAGGTGCTTTCCTTTACCAACTCTGTCACTCTGCAGGGCAGTGGCCTGCCTGTCTGCCTGTGACCTGCACCATGCAGGCCTCTATAACAAACTTGCCCCCTCAGAGGGGCAGCTCTTCCTGTCCACTTGTGTCTGTACAAAGTCCTTTACTTCCTTGTCCTAATAAACCTATTCCTTAAGTATAACTGAGTCTCTGTCTTGTGGAGAAACTTGTCATGTGCTGCCAAAAGGAGCACTGGTGAAACCTTTCCCAGAATGAACCCAAGGACCCCGCTCCGCTCTCAAATCCATTGACTCTAAAACGACATAAGACACATGTCTGCCTCCCTAAGCACCAGGAGTCTGGGGCTACCAAGAACCAAGCAGGAAGGGTTTTGAGGCCAAAAGGGCCAAGAGGTGAGGGGTCCTGACGCCATCTTGGTCAGGATGGGGCAGAGGTGGGCAGCACAAAGTGAAGGCAGGGAGGAGAATCTGGTCTAGAGAATCCCTGGAGTTTCTGTGGGTTCTCTAGGACGAAAGCAGGAAACACTGCTGAGGCATAGATGTTGAGATTGGAAGCTTCTTTCCCGGCTTCCCAATCCCCGGGTCAGCCTGGACCCTGCACTGAGCCTGCCCCTACTTAGCAAATTCCTTTCAGGCAGACGGAGACCGGCCCCTGTCCTCAGATGGCTCACAGGCTGACTGGGAGGGATCTCCAGGCTCTGGCAGATGGGGTGCCGACCCCACTCCTGGCTAGGTCACTCCAGGGCTGGACTCACTCTCTGCCCAGCCACAGGCCTGTCTCCCCATCTGTGTGCTGCCCAATTGTAGGGTGTAGGTAGGAGGTATAGACTCTCTGACCCCGTCAGTCTGGAGGGCTTGTCAATGGAACAAGGAGCTTCCAGAATTTGTAGCTCCACTGTGGCCACAGCCACCCCAGTCTCTGCGTGGCCCAGGAGTCTCTCTTCTCCTCTGTGCAGGGGGCTGGTGTGCAGGATTCAAATAAGCTGATAGGGGTTGGGACTCACTTCCTGTGTTCATTTGGACCCATGGAAGCTGGAGCCTGCCTAGCCCAGCCTCCCGAGGCCATACGTGCCCCAGCTTGTCTGTTCCTCCTCATCTCAACTGAGGACCTGGGGGTGGGGGGCTGGCCCTGCAGACGCCGCCAGCCGATAGCAGCTGGAGACGGCAATGCCAGGGAATGCCAGCTCTCTCAGCTGGACCCCCACCCGCCAAGCCCCAGCAGGCCCTGTGCATGTGTCCTGTGGGTCCACCCTGCCCAGCAGGTCATTTCTCATGAGCGACAGAGGCTAGACTGTGGGAGGGACCACCCAGAGCGGGGAGTGGTGAACTGGGAGAAGGCTGCTCACTGAAGGAAGCCCTGTCAGTGAGTATAGTTGCCTTCAGGGTGGGGGCTCTTTGGGAAGTTGACCCCTCCTACTCCAACCTGCCTGAAAACCCAGGAGGATGTAGATGGTGGTGAGCCACCTGTATAGAAGCTAAAAGTGATCCACTTAGGATCCAGTTTGATGGGAAGGACATAGCCCCTGTACCATGGAAATCAGTCCGAGGGAGACACTGCCTCCTCCCGCTGACCTCCTAGCCTGCTCACTGTCCATGCTTAACGCCCGCGCAGCCTGTGTTTGAGGATTTCAGGCGGGGAGACTGAGTCATAGTGACTCAAGGGTGGACTGGATGCCCCTTACCCCAACAGCAGTGGTTGTGTGAGAGCCAACATGAAAGGCCAGGGCTAGGAAAAGGAGGGGCTCCCAGCCTCAGCCCCCTCCCCCTATGAGCTGGAAAGGAGCATGCGTATGAGGAGCCCGTACAACTCAGCACCCATGTCCCCCACTTCTCAGCAGACTTGGGAGGCTGGAGTGAATCATGGAGTGAGAGGTGGATGTCTGGAAGCCAGATGTGGTCCAGCTGTTGGGGCAGCGAGCCCAGCCACTCCCAGACCAGATGTGAGGCACTCTGTCTCCCTCCACCCTCCATCTTCCAGGCTCAGAGAAGTACTTCTGGGTTGGTGGGGGCGGAGCCCCTGTTCTGGGCTCACCCAAGGGCTTTCTCTCCTGCCGAGAGCAGCTGTCTTCCCCCATCAGACAGGGGTCCCCGAGGGGTTAAAAACAGGGCCTCCACACAATCTCGTGCCCACACACCTTTCTTTAGTCTGAGTGTTCCTGGATAGTTCACCCTTTTCTGAGAGCACCCTGAGTGCAGAGGCTGTGTCTCCCCATCAGATTAGAGGATCTGAAGGAAGACAGGAAAGGTGTCGGCATGCAAATGTACCCTTAAGCACGTGCTCCCTCAGTTACAGACACCCCAAGTTAGACCCCCTTGAGAGAAGAAACTGTGTCTGCCTATCACGCTGTCATTTCCCTAAGGCAGACGTCAGTTTGACTTCCTCATCAGACTGGGAGTTCCCTGAATGCAGACTTCCTTTCTCTCCTCCTCAGATGGGGGCTTCCTGAGGGCAGGGCTGTGCGTCCTCATTATCCCCTCACCCCACCAAGGCAGGGCTGACTTCACCCCTCGAGTCTCCGGAGCTAAGGTCTGCGTGTGGTTCTAGTCCACCTCCTCATTCCTTGAGGCTTCCCAGTGTCTCCTGTGGTTCCTCCTGTGGTCACTTCACTCTCAGTGGCTGGAAGAGCAGCCCATTCCCAGCATCCTTCGACATGGTTGGTGACTCAGCCCCAGCCTTTCTTCCTTTGCCTGGACAGCCTCAAGCCCACATCGTGATGGGGAAACCCCTCTGCTTCCCTCCTCTGACGTCTGTGCTATCTCCTGTGTCCTCCCGTCACACACACACTGTCATTCGAATCCTTCACCAGAGATCACAAGGCAGGAGTGTGTCACACGTGGGTGTTCATTTTCCCTTCACAAGATAAGGAATGTGTTCTCCACTTAACAAGTGAAAAACAGGGGCCTAGAAAGGTGCAGGGACTTGCTCAGCATCACACAGCTCCTGGGGAACAGGAACTGACTCTGCACGTGTGCCCAGCTTAGTAGCCCAAATGGTCTGGCTTAAACAGCCTTTGCTCTCAGGGAGCCCCACTGGGTAACTGTGAAGGGAGGGAGCATTTGTTTGAGTGAGTGTATTTGTGTGCAGACACCTTTCCCGTCTTCCCTCAGACCTTCTCATCTGGCAGGGAAGGGCAACCGCTGCCTAGGTTGGCACACTTTAGTCCTATTGCAGATGGCACAGTCCCCTGAGGAGAAAACAGGGAGAACCCAGTGTCTCTGGAGGGTTCCATGCAACATTTGACTGAGCGAGCCATGCCATTGGGGCTCTGTGACTGGGCGTGCTGGTGGCTTGTAGCAGAGTCTGAACGCTGGGGAAAGGACCCATTCTGTGGGTCTGGCCCCAAGTAGCTGATATGGGCTGAGGGGTTTCAACTGGCCACATCTTGATGGAAGGGTCCCTTGAGCTCTGCAGGCGAAGGGGATTCGCATCTTCCGCCTGCGAGGCCATCCACTGCTCTTCCGCTCATCAACATACCCATTTTTACGGGCAAGGAAACACTGGCCCTAAGAGTGCCTTCCCTGGGCCTAGAGCATGCAGTCCCCAGCCCGAGCCCATGTCCATCAGAGCCTAAAGCCATCGGTCGCCGAGGCAGGAGCAGAGGACTGTCCCTGCCCTTGCTGTCTCCGTTCCAGAGCAGGTTTGTTCTAGACTCAACCTGCCTGGGGCCGAATCCTGGCTGTCCTTACCAGCTGTGGGTTGTGGGTAAGTTATTCAACCTCTCTGTGCCTGTTCCCCACTATTAAATGGATATAATTGATGTTTGTGAGCTGGTGACCCAGAGTAATTATATGAAGACGTCAGCCTCTTCTTTCTCCCCCACTCTCTCCCCCTCAATCTAAGAGTGGTTGAGAGTGGGGTCTAGGCAAGATGGGACCTAAGTTCTCTCTGGGGATGGGGTAGTCCCCAAGGGGTGCGCAGGCTCCAGCTTGAGAGTTGGGGGGACAGGCAGTCTCACTCCCCACTGGTCCCATCCAGCCCCCTCCCCATGCAGAGTGTGGGCATGTGGGTTCCAGCACGTACCCAGTGATAAGGGACACAGAGCAGGCAGGACGTGGACTACGTGAGGGGCCAGCGGAGGCGGCTGCTTCGGCTGGCAGCTGCCTGCCCAGCTCAAGGGGCCAAGGCCAAGAGGCTGGGCTGTGGGGTCCATTGTCTGCCTGCTGACCCCCCTCCCCCAGCAAGCACAGGCTCAGCAGCAGCCGGCGGGCACTTGGCACGAGCTGGGTCCTGCCCCCCCACCCCCCACGCAGATACATCCTCTCCTGGGCCTCCAGCCACCATGGCACTGTCCGCTGTGCTGGCCGTGGCTGCTGCTGGCCTCCAGGGGGCACTGTGTGGGCACCTGGGAAGCCCTTGAAGGGTGAGTCTCATCTTGGGGCTATCAAGGTCTGGCCCACCAGTGTGGGACAGAATGGAAGAAGGCAGAGGAGAGGTGGGCCACTGGGTGGGGGATAAGCGAGATAGCCTCTTAGATATGGCCGTGGGGAATTATTAAAACATCCACATAGAGTTTAGGTCTGTGGGTGGATGAGGGTGCAGGGTGTGGGGCTCAGAGCTGTGTGACCTTGGGGCTCCTCTCTCAGGACTCAGTTTCTTAACTGTGTACTGCAGGGACTGGAGCGGACTCACGTCCAGGTTCAATGTTCTGTGATTCAGGACGCCCTTGTCTTCCTGGCTGAGCTCAACCTCAGCTGAGAATAGTGGATGAGATGGGGCAATCATGATCTGGGTTTCCCTCTCCCCTTCTTCAGCAAAGTGGAGTAAAGTCCGTGGCTCCTGCAGCCCAGCGCCCTTGGGGGGGTCATGGAAGAGAAGTGACAACTCACTGCCCCTCTCCCGCCACCAGGTCCCCCAGCCCCAGTCTCCCAGGGCCAGAGCTGTAGCCTCTGACCAATAGGTTAAAAATAACTCCCATGGCTCTTCTCCCTCCACAGGAATGGTGTTTATGTTGGCATCTGTGGCCCCTCTGGCCCTGCCAACTTGCGCAGCATGTGACATTGTCAGGGGACTGTAGGTGTGAGGAAGTCAGCCCAGGGGCTCGTGCTACCCCGACTCCAGGTGAGGGCACAGTGCAGGAGCCAGAAAGGCTGAGAGGCCACCTGTGGCCACGGGGCTGCCACGGGGCTGGGGCACATGATGGGCAGGGTGAGGCGAACTTGTGGAAGAAAATGGATTCGGGTTGCAGGCGGGGCTGTCAGGTGCTGGGCCAGGACTGGGCCAGGCTCTGCCGGCCTGTCATCCCTGGTCTTTACACTCCAGAATCATGACCGGGGAAACACAGGGTTGTGGAACCAAGGAGCTCTAGATGTGAAGAGCACTCCAAGAGACACTTTCAGTCCTATCCCTGCCTCGTCAGGAGGAGACGGCAATTCACTAGAGGATACTATGGAGCTTGTCCTGTGCCTGCCTCTCCACTGGCAGGCAGCTGCTAAATTAATCCCCGCAGCAGCCCTCTGAGCCCAACACTTGTTTTTGTTTATTTTAAATTAAAAAAAAATTTTAACAGAAGAAGAAACTAAGGCTCAGAGCAATTAGGTAACTTTTGTCTGAAGTGGCTTCAGACTCCCTTCTCTATGATTCGCAAACACACACCCAGCATCATTACCTTGTCCAATCTATGGCGGTGGGAGTGGAGGTTCAGAGGTCCAGCCCCAGCGGCAGTTGGGCTATCGGGGCAGGCCCTTTCATTCTGACTGTTACCACTCCCTCCACGTCAGAGCTCAGTGGTGGAAGCCGGAATTCTCCCTTGCACCACCTGGAATCACCATGATTTCCTGGAAAACTATTTTTTCTCCCTCGCTTCTCCAAGGACCTGTAGCAGCCATTAGATCCCCTCATAAACTACTTTCTTACCCTTAACAGTGGTCTGACTTGTAAAAGGGAGCTTTAGGAAGGGCACCCTGTGCATCATTGCATCCAAATGCTGAAGCTGGCATTGGAGTCAGCTTGAGCCTCCCTTCCCCAGCCGGGACAAGCCAATTCCCTTTCCCTTCCCTCTCAGGCCTGTGCTTGCCCTCCTCAAAGCTCTGCAGTACTGCCTGGCCTCACGCCAGTTTCTCTGACCAAACGTGGAGCTGCTGAGGGCCTGGCCAGCAGTGGTGGGGCCCTCAGCACCCCCACCCCACCAAGTCTCCCCCCAGCCCCTCCCCAGCCTTTGCCGGTGGATCCTAATGTGGGTAGGAGGTGTGACTCTCCCAGTGATGTGATCTTTAAGGTCCCAAGGGCTGGAACATTGTTCTTGGGGGGATACACTTGGGTCTCTTTCCCTAAATGCACACCACAGGCCAAGTGGGTGACGGGTCTTTGTTCTTCGCACCCCCGGCAGGTTTTCCACAGCAGCAAATATAGCACCCTGGGCTTACTGAGGACTCACCCTGCACCAGACTCTGCAAGATACACATTGTGGTGTTTCACGTCCTCACGACAGCTGGGTGAGGCAGGCTCCACAGTCACCCCCACCTCACTGCTGAGGAACCCCAGGCTCAGAGAGGAGCTCCGGGCTAGGGCAGTGTTGTGAGTGATGCCACGAGGATACAGTGGGGTTTGAAGGATCACTTCAAGCTGAGTAGTGAGGCAGTAAGGCCCATTCCCAAAAGCATAGGTGGGAAAACCAAGAGTTGGACATGGGTGGTGGGTCAGGTCAGCCATCCTGCTCTCGCCCCCCACACGTGTAGCATGTCCCCAGGTACTTTTTTCCTTCTGAATATCTTTCCTCATCTCGCTCACTTAGCTGATTCTTTCTCCCTCCTTTCTTCTCTCCCTCCCGTCTTTTCTTTATCTATCCATCCCAATTCCTCCTGGAGTTAAGTCCTCCTAACAAGGCTCCTCCTGGCCTTGTGGGTCATGTAGGAAGTATTCTTTGTGGGGATTTCACATCCCCAGCAATTCTCTTTCAGGCACCCCATCTGTCCTACCACATCTAGCCACACATGGCCCCTCAGATGATTCCACCAGAGGAGGGGCCTGTATCAGAGTTAAGTCTTGGTTTACACAAGATAGGTGTGCATTCTTTACTCAGGTACTGGAAGTCTATAGGTAAACATCCCTGGGCTGGTCTGACAGCTCCATGTTGTCAAGGACCCAGGCTCTGTCTGCTTTATTGATCTGGGTGTAGTTTCCATTTCCAAGGTCACCTTGTTGTTGAAGACATCTGCTAGAGCTCCAGCCAGCAGGAAGAAGGAAGAAAGGACTGGTGAAAGACATGTTCCTTCCCTTTAAGGCAACTTTCTAGAAATCACACACTTATATCTCGTTGACCAGAACATTGTTGCCCATCACACCTAGCTGCAAGGGAAGCTGAGCAAGTCAATTTTTTATCATGGGGGCCTGACTGAAAACTAGGGAACAAGAGAACATATGTAGGGAGACAGTGTCTTCCACAAGCCTTTGCTCCCTCCAGTTTGCAATTGGCAAAGGCTAGGCAGGGCCTTTCCAATGCCCTATCTCAAGCAGCCTGGGTTCTCTCTTTTCTCTGAAGTCTCAGTTCTTCCTGTGGCTTTTAGCAGCAGTAGCACAATGGTAGATGGGATGCCACTGGCTGTTGTCCACCTATGCAGATTCAGGCCAGTGCACCCAATTCTTTTCATGGCAGCTCAAGAGGCAGCTAGCTAGTCTTAGTCCCAGTCCAGTGAAAGCCCAGAGAGACTGGGGAACTTTCCTTAGAGTACCCAACTGGGCTCCAAACCCAGTTCCTGTGTTTTCCTTCCTTCCCCATTGAGCCCTCCTTATAGGGTGGGTCCCCTGGACCCTCTCAGGGTCTTTTAGGAAGAATTGGAATAGCCTGGACCCAGGAGAGGCATGTCAGAGAGACAAGGATGGTGGCAGGAGTGTGACCTCAGTCCACAGTTGTCTCCCAGGCACTTCCTCAGTGCCATGGCAAGAGAACGCGTATGAGTAGGGTCTACTGGGCATTTCTGCTGGCAGCACAATGGCAGCCACACCCTCAGATACCACTCTCCCCAGCAGTGAGGAAGGGCAGGGATAGGGTGGCCTCCATCACTTCCCTTTTCTCTCTTGCCCACCCTCGGTGGGGGAGGGGCAGCAGAACACAGAGCCCCTGCCCCAGCTGGTCTGCTTAGGGGCGAGGGTGTACGACCAGCTTGCTGAGGAAAGGATCAGACTAGGGGCTTTTGGGGGCAGACGAGGGTCATCCAGGCCATCCCTCTGCCTCCAGAAAGACTGTCCTTGCTTGCTGCTGACCCCTGAGGGTTAAGTCATTGCTCTGCCCTCGAGGAGACTGGGAGGTGCGCTGATCATAAGCTTGGTCACAGCCACAACATGTGGTTAGTAATGTTACTGTAATATCTACTCCCCAATCTCTGGCCAAGAGGAAAGGCTCATGAGCCATGAGTCACAGCTGGTAGTCGAAGTGGGACAGGCCATGTGTGGCTCTAATGGGGGTGTCCTGGGGATGGCTCCTGAGACCCAGACATGACCTCTGTCCTCTGGGAGTTCCCACCGGAACCAGATGCTGAGCAGGAAGAACAGATGTGTGACTGGAAGACCCCCACCCCTGTTCTCTGTCTGCCTCCACCAGGAAGTCTTCCTTGATTAACAGCCTTGGAATTACTCTGGGGTTGACCTTGAGTTCCCAGCTCTGGCAAAATGGGCTCCTTTTTACTGTCCCATCCTGCCAAGTCTGAGCATTGAGAACTTACAGGTTCTGTGCTAGGGGCAGGGGTGTGGACGGAAATGTGGCTCTTTCATTCAAGCTGTTCATTGATGAGTTCGTGGTGAGCCCCATGAATTCATTCCTGCTATTGTAGTAGAGCCTGGAGGAGAGACTTTCAGTCACACTAATAAAAGGTCACACCATTAGTAAAATGGTCATACTAATAAAAAAGAACTATAAACAAGACCCAGGGAGGGCGGGGCCTGGGGGTTGAGGGGGTGGTGAGGGGGTTTCCTGGGGTGAGGCCATTACTGGTGGGTGCTGATTTCCCCGGAATCCCTCCCCCATAGCTCCACTGAAGGTTCTGCAGGGAGACGGTTGGCGGACACGGTGGCACTGTGCCCACCAATGGGGGCCGTGCCAAGTGTGATGCGATGTGTGCTGATCCCGCTCTGCTCCCTGCTAAGACCAGCGTCTGCAGCTCCTGCTGCACGGGGAAGCTGGGGTGGCAACGCTATCACATCCAGGGGATTATGGGGAGGTGTCAGCGTCAGGAAGTGTTCCCCTTTTGCTGCAAGCAGAGGCTTTGGACTGGGAGACTAACCCCCCACCCCACTCTCCCACCCAGAGATGGTCTTCCACTCCCAGATGATGGGGCCACTGAGCACTTCTAGGATGTCAGTTGCTCTGCATTCACCCCCATGATGGATGGGGCGACAGCCCCTCTGGTGCTATTTCTCCTTTCACTTCCATGTTTTGGACCTCCCTGCCCAAGACATGTTGGAGACATATTTTCTTGCCTTCTTTCGCCCCTGTCTGCTTATGTTAGACTAAATGAGGGTGTAAGGGCAGGGGCGTACCCCCTCTCTCCCCACCCCGAAAAACCAGTGCAGTTGAAGTAGATGTTGACTCCTTTCTCCTTCTGAGGGGTCCTGTTGTCTGAGATTGGGGCTGCGCTAGGTGGGCAGAAGTCCAAAACTGGGGGCAGCTCTATTTACATATAGACTCTTGGGCCCCACTCACAGAGAATGAGTCTCTAGGTCTGGAAAGGATCTCATGACTGCTTTTTAAAAAGTCCCTCAGTGTTTGTGACATCCGTGGCAGAGGAGCGCGCTCACTATTGAGGGAAGCTCAGGTTTTGGAGGCGGGAAGTCCTGAGTTTGGCCCCAGCTCCTCTTCTGCTCAGGTGACTTGGTACACTTATTCTCAAGGCCTTGCCTTTCTCATCTGTATAATGGAACATTATAGCTATATAATGGGATAGAACTACTAATCTTAAAGACTTTTTGAGTAAGTGCAGACAAAGTGCCAGCATTGGGCCTGACATAGAACAGGTGTCCATATAAACACCAGTCAAAGGTGTCCCTTCTCATTTATCAGGCTGTCCTGGGAATGCAGCTGGCTCGCTCACTTTCTGGAATGCTGTTACCCCTGTCCCTTCCACCATTTAGAGATCCTGGTGGGAGCAGGAGGGCATTCAGGGGTTGGGAAAGATGGATGTAGAAGAGGAAACTCCAGAAATGCTGCTGCTGGCCAAGGGCGGGGGTGGGCAATGCACCCTGTTTCATCAGCACGGGGGCTAATAGCTTAAAGCAAATACACAGCACCATGTGCCAGGCACTGCTGAGTCTATTAACTAATGCAATTCTCATGAGGAAATGTCATCCCATTTTACAGATGGGAAAATCCAGGCACAGAGAGATTAAGGAAATGATCCAAGGTTATAGTCAGTCATTGGCAGGACTGGGGCTTGAGTGTCTGTGCGGGGCTCTGGTGCTGTGGAGGGAAAAGGCAGGCCCCATTTGTACCTGCCGCCTTCCAGGCTCTAGTAGCTCCTACTCATCCTCTCCTGGGCATCTGTGCTCCTCTGTGGGTGCTGCCTCTACTCCTCCCTCCTCCAAACTATGTCAGTGCTCACTTTTTCCAGTAGTGAGCATCTGGACCCCCCAGGAGCTGTGACTAGGCTCTGTCTGCCCCAGGCCGCCTAGGCTTGGGGCCCAGTGACCAGGGAGAGGCAGAAGCCTCATGTCTGAGCTCCAGCCTGACCCAGTGGCTGGAGAGCTGTGGCCCTTGTTCACTGCTCCCTCGGTCCTTAGGAGATATGGGCTTGAGGGCACTGGAACCCCCTGGCTATTGTTTATGACATGACAAGTCACTCATTGTCCTCACCAGTGGCCTTAACAGGGCTGGGACCCACTATGACACTCTGATTAACCACAGCATCTGTTTCCCTTTAGTGGAAACACTAGCCAGTGAGCCAGCGCCCAGGGAAGGGATGCTGGGAGTGGGAGTAGCCCAGGGCTCAGAAGCAAAATTACTTACCTCCCCCTGACCTCTAATGTACCCAGAGGGTGGCTCCCCTCCCTCAAAGAGAAGCCCAGAAGTCCCCCAAAAGACACTATTTTCTGTGCTACCCAGCAGCTACCTTGTGTAGCAGACTAGATTTGGGTGACTCAGATTGGACACATGGTGCGCCATTGTTTGGGGGCTTCCTGGAGACTTGGGAGGCCAGATGTCAGGTCAACAAAGGCCTTGAGTACAGGAATGGGTAGGAGGCAAGAATAGGGAGAGGGAAACCTGTGGTTGGTGAGGTCACTTCTGAGCAATCCGTGTGTTCTTTCGTTAATCTATGGTTTTATCCAGTGCTTACCAAGTGCCCAGAACTGACGGGGCATCGGGGCACAGGTGTGAGTGGGTTTACAGCAAGGAGGAACTTTGGGGAGTCTAGAAGTCAAGGTGTTTCCTGGAGAAGGTGTGGTTTTACTTTAGTTCAGTTTAGCCACTTTAGCTCTAGCTCTTTCCTGAGGTTAACTCCTGAGCTCAGAACCCTCGAGTGCGTGAGAGCTGGTGTGAACGTGGGAGAGCTGGCAAGGACGGAGATTAAGTTGGCAATAGGAATCGGGATGGATTAAGAATAGTTGGCAAAATGGACCAAGGAACGAATGCTGAGTTGGGGAAATTAGTGGGTAGCGTCAAGAACCTGTGTGCGGCATTAGGGCTGGCTACCTCCCTGCGGAGTACATGGCTGAGTGGATCCCCATGTGACTTAAGCAGAAAACACCTTCATTCATCCCTCCCTCTATCTGTGCGCAGCTACACAGCACGCCCACCGTCACTGTCTACTTGTGTACTGTGGGAGACATCCTAACCTTTTGAGTCCAGAAGCAGCCTCACACTTTTTCTCACTCACTGGTCTAGACCATAAGTGGTCAGAGTTCCTAGATTAAATGAAAATCCATTTACTGTCCTGGACCGGGATTCAGACATGCATAAGGGTCTAAGGTAGACTCCTAGAAAAAAAAAAGCTCATCCAAAGGGAAGTGAGAGTTGGAAGATAATCTTGGCCCCGTGACAACACTTTACTGTCACAGGGCAAGCAAGGTAGTTCTAAGACAGCAGGAGAATGTCATTGGACTTGACTAGCCTGACTGGCCAGTAGCTAGACTCATATCTGGGTCTGAAAGATGGTAGGAGAGAGAACTGGGAGTAGGAGATAAAACATGTGCATCAGGATTTGGTTGCAGAGAACATAACCCAGTCTGGTGAGTTTAAACAGAAGGGATTTATTAGAGTTGGAAACGGCTTTAGAACTATTGGGAGCACCAAACACATACATTTTGAGCTTTCCGGCATGACCTTCAAAGCCACACTGCAGAACTGGGCCGCCGTGGGAGCTGCTTCTCTTCCTCACAAGGTGCTCAGCTCTGGAACCACATGCGGTGCTGCGCTGGGGAAGTTGCTCCTGCACCGGCTCCATATCACACCTGCTGTGGGCTACTTGAGTAGAAGAAGGAGCTGGGCCTTGGCTCCGTGACCTCTTCTAGGAGCACCACAGCAAAGCAACAAGAAAAAATAAATCCCCCCTGCCACCTCTTTCCCAGAAAGCAGTAGCAGGAACTGCGAAGCACAACCTTCCAGATCTCATGCAAGTTCATCTGAGTGGCTAGATCTGAATTATGCCCTAAATTTCAACAGCAAGGGATACTGGGAAATGTAGATTTTTTTTGGGGGGGGGGGAAGAAACTTAGCAGGAATGGATGTTGAGAGCCAATGTACTGTTTCTCCAAAGTTCTATAAGATCCCATAGGCAGCTGTGTTGTGGCATGCTCTCAGAGGGGGAGGGAAAGGGGAGACACATTTTCCCCTCTTTACCACTCACCACTGGACACTTTCCGCCCCTTGAGGGCTCAGGCTCATCACTGGTGCCCCTGGTGGGTGGTCCTGGGGGAGTTTTAACACCAGGTCATTTCAACAGGTGAGGAACCTGCCAGTTGGGAAGAGCTGGAGCCAGAAAACATTGGTTACTAGCATCTGAGTGATTTTATTGAACTCCTGACTGCATTCCTTTTGGAAACACCACCACAAGCACACCCTATGTGCCAGCACTCTTCAGGGCACTAGAGGAATGGAGTATCGTCCTGGCTGGACTTGTGATTCCTTATCTAGCCAGAGAAGGGACACGGAAGGCAGACAAAAGGGTGCCCATGGTGCCCAGAGTGCATAAAGGAGAACTCATGCAGGAGAGCAGAGAGCCTTTCAGGAGAGGTGACTGGGTCCTGAAAGGAGGAGGCCTGTGGGAGAGACAGGGCACAAACAAGAAAGTGCTGGAATCGCAGAGAGGGCAGGGAGGAGGTGCGTGGGAAAGAAAATGGTATTTGAGGAACCAAACCAGGTATTTCTCAAGGTCCAAACCTCAATGCCGTGCCCAGGACAGCCTGGGGCTCCTGCCCTGGGCCTGGCGGTGCTGCAGTGTGGCCTCTCTTCTTCTCAGGCCGTGGGATAGGATATGCCGCCCCTGTTCGCACAGCTTGTTGAGAATGACTCATGGTTGACCCAGGAGGGGCCAGGGGTGAGGGGGCCATGGGCTGCTGCTTGAGTTGGAGGCTGTGTGGAGGCCTCTGTCCCAGGGGTGGCTGTAGCAGAAGAAACCAGCCCATGTGGGCAGGGGAGCCCCCATCACCCCACCTCCAGCCTCCAGGCAATAGGGTCAAGGGGTCAGGAGTCAGCAGAAGCCCCAAGCCCCCATCTCTCCTTTTCTTTTTTCCAAAAAGATTTATTATTTATTTATTTATGCATGTAAGAACTGGGGTGTAGGCCAGAGGTGTTGGGGGGGGCGCTGAGATGATTCACCGGAGACAGAGTGGGGAGCAGAACAGGAGGATCTACTGAAATACACCGCTGAGGGGAGAAGCAGGAGAGGTCTGCTGCGCCATGTGGGAAGCTCCCTGGCTGGGGATCCAACTCATGCTGCAGTGGCTGCTGATATCTTGATAGCGCCGACTTTATCCCCTGCGCCACCAGGGAGGCTCCCATCTCTCCTTATACTCTGCTTTTCCCCCTAGACAAGATTTTCCTCACCCTCCCTGCATCCCCCTCCAACCTGATACCAGCCTTCCCCAGCCTGGGCAGCAGGGGTACCTGTGGTGGGGTCATTACAGGACATGGCCGCCCGAGGGTCAGAGTGGAGAGGCCCAGCTGTCAGCTGGAATCCATCAGAGGCCAGACCAAGCCCTGGCACCAGCAGGAGGGGAGAGCAGCTGAGGAGAAAGGTGTCCCTCTGAGCAGCTGTTGTCAAGCCTTTTCTTAACCCTTCTCACTTCTGTCACCAGGGTGTGTCCTGAGATTTTCCCATGTGACAAGTTGCACTAGGTCCCTGATTCTTCAATCCAGGTTGGTGAGAGGAGGGTGGGATTGATTTAATGGAGAGACCCACCCCTCCTCAGGGATCCCAAGTTTGAAAAGAAAGAAACAACATAATCCTGTTTTCAGGGAGACTTTAGTGGTATAGGGAAGACACAGCCCCAGTCTGAGGGGATACACAGCCCTGCCCTCAGGGAGCCCCAGTCTGAGTGGGGAGCACAGTTCTACTCTCAAGTAGGTCAGGGTCAGAGATGGGGAAGGTTTTATCCATTATTAAAATGAAAAATCAAATCCATGGTACCACTTTTCACTTTCTCTCTGGCTTTGTAAGAACTGGTAACTTGAACACACACCCTGGTGCCCTAGAAACCCAGGAATGATGTATCCACAGATCCAGAGAGCTGTCACTAGGGGACAGTTTTATCCTGGTTGCCTCTGGGCTCAGCTGTCTTCCTCAGCAGCCTGCTTTTCTGAGACTCCTCCTCACCCTGAAAACCACTCAGCAAGTGGGTTATTTTCAAGAGCTTGTTTAACTCCTTTGGTATCCACATAACTTATATAACTCATGGCTTTCAATTAACAATTAAACTTGGTGAGCAAGAGCACAAAAGGAAACATGTCTGTGTGCGACTGGCCCTTCCTCAGCTGCCTGGTTTACATGTCCTTGATTTATTTTCCACAATTAGCCGCTGGCCTTCTCCCAACTTCTCTCCCCTTCTCTTTGTAAGGCCTGCTGCTGGCCGGGCACAGCGGCCTGGCGAAGCTGTTTCAGGGCACCCCTTCCTCCAGTGCTGAGATCATGGAAGAGTTGGGGCCTCTTGGTTACTGGGCTGCATGGGGCTAATTACCAAGTTCTCCACGGGGAAGGGAGGGGCCCAGGCCTTCACACGGGTGGGAGGAAAGACCCAGAGAGACTGGCTCCTTTATAAGCCTTTGGTGAGCTTTTCAGCATCAGGCAAGTCATTCCAACTTCCAGCCCTCGAAGTCTTTGTCTGTTAAATGGGCATGAACATTTGGATTAGGTGGTCTCTCGAGTCCCTTGCACTTGGCCTCTGACGCTCTTGCTGTGGCTCTCCCACACACACGTGACTGCGATGGGTGTGTTAATCATGCCCTTGGTCAGCAAGCGAGCCACCTGGCAGCCTCATGGGGGCTGTCAAAGTGCTGCTGGGCCATCTTTTCCAGCCCTAGTCTGTCATCCGCCATGTGAGGACAGGGTGGACCTGCTGGCCACATTTCCTGGGACACCTCTAGGGCAGCCTCTGGGCCTTGCCCTTGGGCTCCCTGCACGTGTGAGTCTGTACAGGTGGCGGGAGGCAGGACTGCTGCGACCATCAGATGCTCCCCAGCACCTGCTCTGCGCCAGGTCTTGGGCTGGGCAGGTGGATAAGGATGAAGAGCTGCTCTGGGTGGGGCGGCTCAGTTCCTCTCTGCGATTAGGGGGACGCGCAGGGGTGCTGACGGCTTCAAATCCTGGTCTGACACTGCAGGGTTTAACCTCTGTGTCTTGGTTTCTCCATCTGTAAAATGGGGTTTGGTGAGAATGAAGCAAGGGCCAATGTGAAGTGCTTAGAGCCTGGGTGTGGCCATCACAACTTTCCTTTCCCGAGCTCCCTTCCAGGGAAGGAGATGGAGCACTTCCAGCTCAGCTGTGGAAGGAGGCTTCCTGGGAGAACTGGCACCAGAGTTGGGAGATAAACTCAGTAAGTACAAGTGGGGGAGTGTGTCCTGGGCGGAGGGAACAGTGTGGGTAAAAGCGTGGAGGTGGGAAGGCAAGTTTGTGTTGGGGGGATGAAAGGACCAGCAGTGGTAAGAGGTAAGGGAGGTAAAATTGGAAGGTGGGTTTAAGGCATATGAACACCTAGACCATAGAAAGTGGGCTTTACCCTATAGGCAAAGGGACTGAGGGCTGTCAGGCGAGGACCCAGGAAGATGAAGCTCCTGCTATTTAAGTGAGGGTGATGATAATAAGGAAAATAGGAAGCCTCTCATTGTGCAGATTATAAAGTCCACTAGTGTTTTCCTGAGCACCTTCCCATCAACAAGGCAGCCCTCAGGGGTGATTTGAACCAGGATCTCCGCCTCCGATGTACAGGGACGAGGAGGAGACTCATCTACCATCACCAGCCGGAGCCACCCACAGCTCCACGCGGAGGCCGCGGCTGCCCCAGGAACAGGGCCGTTCTCCCAAGTCCATCCTTTGGTCCTCACTCTCATCTCATGGCTTCTGTCCAGTCTTTAGGCTTTTTGCAAGTCTATAGGTGTGTGTGTGGCAGGGGACAATGACGGAGTCTGTGCAAAGGCCCCCCTCACCCCCAAACCTTCAGGGTGGTACTGGGTCTGTGGCACTTCCAGTGCACTGCCAGGGCCCTGGATTTCAGCTGGTGGGCATCAGCCTCTGTGGACTGCTACTGAGAGCATTGCTGACTTGGATGGGGGTGACTGAGCCACAGCCAGGATGGGCAGGGAGCAGGCAGGGATCCAGAGAGGTGGGGTGGGTGCTTCTTCTTAGCCCTTCCCCTTCCTAGAAACCCCCAACTCAGCAGCATCTGAGGATGGGAGAAACTTCCATTTGCTTTTTCTTTCTTGTCAGGCTCCTCCCTGTTCCTCATGGATTCTTGCCCCGGGGCTGGGAGGCTGGCTTCTGCTGCTTCAGTCTTAGTTCTTGGCCAACATCCCCTTTCTCTTTCCTCTTCTCATGTTTATCTTCCAAGCCTTGGATTTCCCAGCAGGACCTGGGATGAGAAAGGAAAGGACAGTGCCCCTGGCTTTCTGAGCCCTGCCCCCACCCACCAGTTCTCTGCAGACCAGGTCGGGCTCACCTTCTCTTCCAGGGTGCTCAGCCCAAGGTCAGACTCTCGGGATATCCCAGTTAGCATCTTCTGGTATTGTCTGCCGGGAGGGCCTCCCTCTTCAGAGGAGTCCTGAGCCCAAGGGAAGCTGACAGTGAAGCACTGAAAAGGGTACATTATAACAAGCCCAAGAGCAGCCAGGCAGGGGGCTACGCAGGGATTTGGAGTAGGTGAGGTCTTGGAGTAGGAGTGGAGGCAGTCAGGGGACATCCTGGGCAGGAGTTGAGCTTCGAAGGTGTGGAGCTTGGACAGGGGAGGAGGCCCTCAGGATTCTTCCCAGAGGGTGGGATGCTGGCCTTACTGAGCTGTATACAGCAGGTGGTTGAGGGGGATGTACAGTGAGGTGTGGGCGTCTTGCTCCCTGCCAGCCCGGGAAGATGTGTGCATAATGGGCTAATGGCTGGGTGGTTAAGGACTACTGATTCATTCATTCACTTATTCATTTGTTCATTCATTCACTCATTTATTCATTGGCTCACTCATTCAATTATTCACTAATTTATTCATTCACTTACTCACTCATTCCTTCATTCCTTCTTTTTATCCATACCTCCCCCATGTCAAATGCCTATGCTTGGGGCTGGGGACTTAATGATGAACAGGAAAGATGTGTCCCTCCGTTCCCGGAGCTCCTGGTTCACACTAGAAGTCCATTCCAACACACTGGGCTCAGTGCCAGGAGAGAAGAGAGGAGTGAGTAGAGAGCAGAGGGGAGGCTTCAGCTTCAGACCCATGATGGGATATAGGCAGGCTTCCAAGGGGGTGTGGGGCAGAGACCTGCAGGATGATGAGAGAGCTGGGAGGAGAGAGGTGGAGGGAGAGAAGAGCACCCTAAAACTGAGGCTGTGGGAGCTGGGTGAAGATCCAGGCATGAGGGTGGGTGAAGGTGCAGAGGTGGTGGGGTCAGATCCCATGTGTGTGCTGTGCTGACAATTATCTGGAGGGCACTGGGAAACCCTTGAAAGGTTTTAAACACGGCCTGGATGGGATCTGATCTGTGTTTTGGAAAAATCCCTTTGGCTCAGGTGGAGATCGGGTTGGAGGGTGCCCTAGGGGAGACCTGTAGTGGTGCAGCTCCAGGACTGGGAGGTGCGCCTCCTGGACACAAGTCCCGAGAAGGCAGGATGGAGGCCTCTCCCATTGTTACCCCATGGGGCCTGGTGGGTAAAGCAGCTCAAGTCCCATTCAAGGAGGTCAGGCAAGTGTCCTGAATGATGGCTGATTTTGCCCACCGGGTCCTTTCTACTGGCTGGGGTGCAGCTACTGTGGTGCTGGCTCAACTCCTTGGCACCGTGAGGTAGGGTGTTATGGGGTTCCATTGTGGAAGAAGGTGGCTGAGTGTGGATGGACACTCTTGGAGGGACAGGGAGGAGCCAGCTCTTGGAGCTACTTTGCTTTGGATTAATCCATTAATACCTACCTCCACCTCCCCAGGCGACTCATTTGACTATTCACCATAAAAAGCATGTGGGTCTCATTGCTTGGGAGGGCTTATCGGGAGGGCAATTTCCTGCCCTAGACTAAACCCAGTCTGTGAGGAGGGCAGAAAGGCCCTCAGGGATGGGGTAGAAATGACTGTCAAGGTCAAGGGCATAGGTGGGGGTGGGCTGGACCTCCAACATGCAGGCCTGGGTGAGGATGGGGGTTGTGGATTCTGAGTCTTTGGGCCATGCTTGCACCTGAGCTCCTCTGCAGGCCGCCCATGTGGGCTGGGGCATAGGATGCCAGTGATCCGGGAAACTTCTCTCTCCCACTTCCCCATTCAACCCTTCCTCCCAAGGGGAGAGGGGAATGGGAGGGCAGAGGACGGTTGCTTGGCTCAGTCCCCAGTTCAGCCAGGCCTGGGAACCCTGCCTGAGGTGCCAAAGACAATGCCGGCAATGGAGACTGGCCTGGCCAGAGGCGGGCCCCGGGCAGGGGCAGGAGCCATGCCCACTTCATTCATAGTCCTGGCCTCTGCTCAGTGGCACATTGCACCACCCCCACTCCTGGGCCCCCGGCTGGGTCCCAGGCTTCGGCCCACCCACCTTGGCAGCTATCAATCAGCCATGCCATCCTCTCAGAAGACCTCTCTCCTACCCAACCTGTTGCTAACCCTAAGAAGGATGAGTGGGCGCCCGTGTGTGTGTATGTGTGTGTGTGTGTGTGTGTGTGTGTCTGACCTTGCCTTGGTGTGTGAGTGGATGTGTGAGTATGCATTTGTGAGTGAATGTGCCTATAAGTGAATGTATGTGTGTGTGAATATGTATATGAGTGTGCATACATGGGAGTGTATATGTAAGTGTGGGAATATAGATATGAGTGGTGGGGAAACTATGAGGAAATAGAAGCTGTGGCTCCCTCTCCCCCCTCCCCCATTCATTCTGACAGCACCCTGGGTACCCTGACCTGTTATCTGGGGACCTCCCAGGACAACCCTCATTCCAAGGCCCAGCCTTCTGCCTCATTAGTGCCATTTATTTTTCTGACTTACACTGTGTTGTTCAGGGGAGAAAATGCAGTTCCCATTTTTGGGAGCTTCTTTCTCCCTCTAGGGTAGAACTTCCTACCTTCTCTCAACCTGGCCAGCCAGAGTGGGGCTGGGGGCCGGGGAGGGGCCGTTATAGGTTCAGGGGAGATGGACCCCACTTCTGGAGTTGTAGCTTGGAACTGGAAGCAGAGGGACTTGTGGGGACAGGTTTCCCAACCCAGGCTTGGCTTGGATTTCTCTGGAGGAGACAGAGGGCTGGAGTTGGCCCACGACAAGAACTGGGATTTGGTTATTAAACCAAATTGCAAGTTCAGTTTGCTTTCAGGCCAAGTTTTCTCCCCTCCTCCCTTTCTCCTCAAGATAATAGAAATACCCGGGAGGGGTTCCTTTCCTCCCTGGCCAGCTGGGAGAGATTGGGGCCCTGCCATTGGCTCAGGCCCCTGTCATCTCAGGCACACCCCCTGGCTCTGGGTCAATTCCACGCCACCCCCCCACAAGGGGGAGCAGTTACATCAGCTGCTCTCTCTCCAGCTTGGCCTTCTCTGGGAAGGCCTTTCAGCAGCTCCAAGCAAGGAGCTGTCTGTCCGGAAGGAGGGATGTCATCCCTGCTCCAGCCTTCTCACTCTGCTGCCCCGACCTCTGCACAGGAGCACCAGGATGGGCTGGGGCAGCATTATGCTTGGATTTGAATCTTGGCTATGTGGGTCCTGGATTTGAACTTCCAGCTGGGTGATGTTGGGCAAGTCATTTACCCTCTCTGGGCCTCAAGTTTCCCCACCTGTAACTGGGGATGACAATAGTGCTGTCCTCCCAGGTTTGTTCTGGGGCCTCGATGCATTGTTAGTTGTCAGGGAACAGTGCTTTAGCTCACATTTCCTGTTAACTAACTGCATCGCTTCCCTAAGGTGATGGCCAGAGAAGGGATAGGTGGACGCCTGGGTCACACATTAGCCCCTCTGTCCTGTGGACCCAAGAAGTCTCTGACTCCTGCCCAGCATGCGTCTCCTGGGGCAGTGGACATGGAGCCCAGTGGGTGCCCAGGTGAGTCTCACTCGGCCCATTGTCGCTGTGGTTCTTTGGCCACAGCAGCCATCCCCTGAAGATGCCCTGAAGGAAGAGGTACCCAGGCAGCAGGTCTCTGCCAGCGCCTTCCAGATCTTTGCTGTTTTGGAAAGAGGAAGTGGCAACTTTGCCTGCTGGGCTGGAGATGTAGGTTTTGGTTTGAGGATGGAAAAGATTCACTCATGGAAACTTACCCACTCCTGTGGCAGTGCTTCTGAGGCTCATGTGGGGCTGGGGAGTGGCTCGGGTTGTGTCGGCCTCATAGGGGTGGTGGAAGGAGTCTTTGTCTTCCCAGTTCCCCTTCTTCTTCCTCCCCACCAAAGGAGAGGACCTTGGCCTCGTATGGCCTCCCTTGCACACCTTTTCCTCAAGGGCTGGCGCCTCAGCCAGCATGGACCCCAGATTGGTATCCCACACTGCCCCACAGCCTCTGCTCGCCCCTGGGCAGCTCCCCTCCCCATCTCACTCTGTGCTCACTACAGGTGTGGAGATGAGGCAGCTTTGTCCCTGGGTCCGAGTTTTGCCCGAAGTCTGGCTCCTTGGTCCTCAGGATCCTCCAGCTCAACTTTGTTCTCAAATACGTTGTAAGGACTCGCTCTGGGTTCTTGGTGCCTGGCACTGGGGGGCAGGGACACAATAGGTCCCAGTGGTCCTGGACACCTGGAACCTCCTCAACCAGAGAACATGCCTCAGTGAGATGCCTTCCTGCCCCCTCCTCCTTTCCCTGCTCCCCTCCCTCCCTCCTAGAGTTGTCCTCAGCTCCTCCATCACCACAGCTGTGCCAGCCCCTTGCTACACAGGAAGTCTCATTCTGCCATGAGGGCCAAAGGGAATCCTGCGGTGGGGTATCTTTTCTGATTTTTACAGGTCTGCTCTCTGGGGGATCTCTGAGGGGGAGGCTGAGTCTCCACCATCACACTGGGGGCTCCCTGAGGGTAGGACCTGAGATGTCTCCCTCTCACATCTTCTGCATGGGTTCGTTCATTCCCTCACAGTCACTCAAGGGATGTGGTAGACTTCTCACGCCAGCTACACAGATGCCATCTAAGCTGGTTCCCAGTTAATGGACAAGAAGAAACTGGTTCTGGGAAGGGGGCTCTAGACAGAGGGAGTAGCGTGTGCAAAGCCAGGAGTCTGAGCTGTTGGGGGCTGGCCCTGGGCTGAGGTAGAAAGGGGCTTTGCAGTTTTGGTCTCTTGTCCCCTCCTCTCCTTTCTCCCTCAGTGGAGGAGTGAAGGTGGAATCATGGGACTGCAGCCACATTTGTGCCCATGTGCAGGTGGCGTGGCAAAGGGTATGAATGATATGGCATACATGGTTACTCTCTTCTTTGCCAGTCAGAAGAGATCAGAGGACAAGGTTCTACATCAGCTCCCAGGTTCTTTGGAGGAATTCATAATAAAGAGCCAGGTGCTGAGGCCCTGGGTGATTTAACTATTATTTTTTTAAAGATTTGTTTATTTTTTGCATACAAGCTAGGGCGTGGGGCGGCGGGAGGGTTCACCAGAGACAGAGTGGGGAGCAGAAAAGGCAGATTGACAGAAACACACTGCCGAGGGGAGCAGCGGGCGAGGCAGGAGAGGTCTGCCGCACCATGTGGGAATCTCCCTGGCCGGGCGTCGAACTCGTGTCACTGCTGCCAACAGCTCCACCGCACAGCGCCAAACTGCTGCGCCACCGGGGAGGCCCCTGATTTAACTTTCTAGAAGAGAGGCAGTATGGTTGCTTCTCTAGGTGGGAACCTTGCCCATCTAATCCTGGGAAGGATGAAAAACATACAGAAGTTGGACTTGGAGACTCTCCTCCAAAGTTCCATCTCCAAACTGTTGGTAGGACTGGGGACACTGTTTTGTCATGGAGGGGGAATGGGTTAGAGGCAGGAAGCAAAGGAGGAGGTGCCCAGCCTCTTCTCTGTCCAGCCGGTGGCCCTCTGACAAGTGGAGCTGGGCTGGGTGTGCCCAGGACCCCATTAACAGGCCATGGGAGGAGGCAGGACATGGAAAGGGAGGAGTGTGCAGAGGAATTAAGCTTCTGGAGAAGAAGCCAAGACTATGGGAGTGGATTTGGGCCTGTGGTGGTGTGTTGGGCCAGGAGGACAGGGGGAGGGAGTTTTCTGCAAATGGAAGGCAACTTGTCTTAGGGCAAATTTGGAGC
The DNA here is from genome assembly GCA_004024925.1 of Scalopus aquaticus. Taxonomy (NCBI): domain Eukaryota; kingdom Metazoa; phylum Chordata; class Mammalia; order Eulipotyphla; family Talpidae; genus Scalopus; species Scalopus aquaticus. The sequence continues at coordinate 97,585 of PVIJ01000713.1, read as the reverse complement.
TGCTGTGCAGAAGCTCGATACTCCTGGAGGGCATGTACACACTGCTCAGACCAGGACTGGACAAAGGCTGCTGGGGCCTTGCATTCAGTCTGCTGAGCCTGAGGGTTCAGGCCTTGCCCTAAGGAAACATCTTCCAATCCCCTATAAGGGGGGCGAGGCCCTTATTGTTCTACCTGAAAATGATACTTGGGGAGGGATGGGTGGGAACTTTCCTGGCACAAGCCCAGTGTGGGTTTTTGATGGCCTGGGTAGAGGAAATGGGACCACCCCAACCTCCAGGGCTGATTACCAGGATGACCTAGGACCCCCCCAGGGCACTATCCTGCTCCAGTTGTGGGGCCCTTCCTCTCCCTGCCTCTGTGCTCTGTCTTTTCTCACTCACCACCCCACCTCCATTCTTCCCTGCCTCCTTTCCTGCCCCCTCCCTTTTTTCTTTCTCTGGTCCTTCTGTCTATCTCAGGCCCTGACTCTCCCGCCAGCCTCTCCCATTGTTCTGTGTCTGCTTCTCTCCAGCCCCCAGGTCTTAGCCTCTTTTTTCTATGCAGGGTCTAGAAGCCCTCTCTCCATAAACATCTCCTGGACTCTGGGGCCCCTGGCTGGCTGGCTCGGGGGGTGTGTTTATGTGTGTGTGTGTGTGTACACGTGCATGCACCCCAGTACAGGTGAAATGTGTCTGCACACATGTGTGCTCAAAGGGTGTGTGTGTGTGTGTGTGTGTGTGTGTACATGTGTGTACACTCCTGACATAGTAAAGGGTGTGGGCACGTGCAGATGTGTTTGTATCCGTGTGTGAAGGGTGTGTATGTGAAGGGGCTTTGTTGAGTCAGAGTTGCGCACACAGGCTGTGGGGGCGGTGAGGGCTGGGCTGAGGGTCCTTGGAAGAGTCAGGCTTTCTAGAGCAGGCCCAGCCCCGCCCCTAGGCCCTCCCCTCATTCTAGGAAAATTATAAGTGCAGACACAGTGGTGACTGCACACACAAAGCACATTGTTCCATTCCAGGTCTCTGCTGGCTTTGCTGCCAGTTCCTGGTGGCAGGCTGGTAGCCTTGCCCACCTGGCTGGGTGGGGGTTCCTTCCATGATTATCTGATGTCTCAAGCAAGAGGCAGGGACAGGGGCCACTCTTGGGGCTGGGCCTGCTGACCTTTGGGAATGGCACACTTGCCCCTCCCTGCCTGCTGCCCACCCCACACATTGTCCTATCCCAAGAGTTGGCTTAGCTGGTATGCCCTGCATCCTTCTCTCCCCCCACCCAGCCCTCCCTCAGATTATTCTTTCCCTTGAGTCTTCTCAGAGGCTGGGTCTCCTGCATGAGCAGCATACCCTCCCTTTACTCTATTCCTCAGGCTTCAATTCCTGGCTGCAACTCACCTCTTCTAGGAAGCCTTCCTTGATTGTCCTCTTTCCCATTCCTCCTTGGCCTGCCAAATTGCTGGGCCCACAGCTGACATACTATATGGTGGCTATCCAAGTTTCTTGGGGAGGTGTCAGCTGCGGAACAGCCTGAGACAAGAAGAAGGCACCTATGACCACCACCCACCTTCCACCAGGCTCTTGCTGAACATTATTCACTCCATTGACACAGCAATACTTCAGGTAGAGTTTTTTTTTTTATCCCATTCCACAGGTGAGAAAATGGAGTCTCTGAGAGATGAACCCACTTGCCTGAGGCTACACAGCGACACCATCAAGCAAAGACACTCTCGAAATGATGTGGGAAGGAGAGGGGCTTCCAGGGTGAAGAGAACCCTGCCTCCAAGGAGTCAGCATGTCTCAGCCCTGAGTGTGTGGAGATGGGAAGTCCAGGGATCGCTACCAGAGTCTGGGGTGGAGGCGGGAGGAAGGGTGAGATAACCCTCTGAGCACTTGCTTGGGTTTAGTCCACTTCTGCCCTTCCCAAAAAGACCTCTCTGCACCATCTTCAGAGGTCTTACTGTAATCGGGCTGAGTTCAAAGTCTGGTAAAGGTAGTGCCCCTTGGAGGTGTTTGCTGATGAAAATGAATAGCCCCAGGGAAAATGCTAAGTTTGCAGTTTAGGGGGGTGGAGAGTCTGATGAGATATAAAAGGGACTGAAGGAGAAGGGGAATTCAGTCGCCATGATGTAGGGATGAAAGAGGCAGTCGCCATGATGTAGAAAAAGAAGAAGGAGCAGTCGCCATGATGTAGGAATGGAAGAGGCGGTTGCCATGCTGAAGGAATAGAGGAAGCAACCACCATGATGTAGGAAAAGAAGCGGCAAAAAGTGTAGCCTCCAAGATTGAGAGTTTGGAAATCAGACGCCAGAAATTTCAAGCCACCGGGATATAGATTGAGTTTTTGGAATCTTCAATGACTTTGGGGCCAGCAACTTTGGAGGCTTTGCAAATAGCCAAGCAATGGAAACTGCTCCCAGTTTTGTCTTTACTGCAACTGAAGGAAGAAGGCAGAGGCCCAAAGTGGGCACATTCCTAAAATGCTCAAGTGCAGTCTGTTGGGCCGTCTGGCTGCTGTAGATGCTGTTTGCAGTGTTGTTGGCCTGGTGCTGTGCTGGGGCACCATGGCAGTTCTGGGAGCATCTCCAGCGTGTTCTGTGTCGTCCTTGTGAGTTGGAACCTGGCCTACACTCTGGCTGTTGCACATCTGCAGAAGAAGGAAGATGCCATTGTGGAAACGTGGCCTATTGTTTGGAAGAGGAGGTCCACATTAGCAGTGGTGGGAAGATGCCACCTTTGTTACTTTACTGGGACTTAACGGACTGGACATTGCTTTAAGTAAGGTAAACAGCCATATGTTGACTTCAGTAATTCTTTGCTTTTCCCTGCTTGTTAAATAAATCCTATTGTTATTATTCCCTAAGCCTGAGTAGTCTTTCAATTGTGCGCTCAGGTGCAGAACCAAGATAGCTACCGGTAAAGAATTTGGGCACTGCCTCTGGCAATTTTAAAGCTCCTCATTTTGCCTTGTATCAGTTTCTCCCCTTGTCCTCTGATGAGGGAAGACACTTAACAACTCCTGAGCTTCCCCAGTATGCCCACATGCCAGCTCTTTCTCCCTTCTCAGGGCTGCCCCTGTGATGCCTGGCTCAGGTCAGCCTGCTCATTGCCTGTTCCGGCCACCCTGCTGCCAGCTGCCCTGCCCAGACCACTCATCAGGATGTCTACCAGAACCCTTCTCGGCTTTGGCGTGTCAGAAGAGCCTGCATTCAGGCTCCTCATGCCAGTAATGTGCACAGAGTCCAGTCTCCTTTTCCCCAACTGTCTCTACTCTTCTTCCTTCCTTCACTCTCTTATCTTCTGGACACCTGCTATGTGCAAGACATTGTGCTCTTAAAAATACTTTTTTATCATCCTGTAATTTAAAAAAATGGACTAATAAAGATATTGCCATGTTGCTTGTATGTGTGGGGCTGTGTGTCAAAAATGAATGTGATTTTGAGTGAAAATTTAGGTTATTCTTTTACTTTATATGGTTTCATATACTGAAATATAAATTTAGAAAAAATGTACCAGTGAGTTTTATTAAAAATTGAGAATATAGTATATACTGGGTCTAAGTTAGGGTATGGGTTAAGTTGCTGTCACAAAAACACTGAACAATGGACAAGATGTAAATTTATTTCTTTTTGCTTAACCATCTGAAAGCAGAAAACTGGTAGGGCTAGTTCTACTATTCACTATATATGATTTCCATTTCTGTGTCTAAAGTGATTGCTGCAGTTCCTGCGATCACATCTGCATCCTAGTCAATGTAAAAAAAAAAAAAAAACAAAAGAAAAGCACTGTGTCAGACCCATAACCCAAGTTCATGATAAGCGGGTCCACCAATAGCTAACCTGATAAAAGCATGAATGAATGTAATACACAACACATCTTGGGGTTCTGGGAACGATGATAAACATAGGTGGGTATCATCTGGAAACTCTCTTACTGGGACCAGCATTGACCTGAGCCAAGGATTCTGACAGGTCAGGAAGGGGGCATTGGGTGTGGATATGGGGAGGGGGGCGTGCCTTTAGGCTCTCCCCTGTGTGGGAGGATCCTAGGAGTCTTGGGGTATGAGCCTCTGGGCGGGGTCTGTGTCATCTAAAGCAGTGCTTTACAGACTACCTGGGTGAGGACAGAGGTCTGTTATTTGCCACCTGTCATGACCCAGTTATACTATAAAGTACAATGAAAGAAATTATTGGAAAAATAAGATGAGACAAACAAAGTACAAGCCCCAGTTTTCTACTGTTGACTCAACAGTCTTAGAGTCACTCTCAAGTAGTTATTCAAGAGCCAGAAGAACATGCCACAGCGGTGGTAAGGCTGGGGACCTGCCCGCAGAGGAAGCCCACCCTGAGGGGCACTGCCCTAGGCAGTTTTTAAGCTGCAGGTCATGACCTGTTGGTTGGGCAGGAATTTCATTGAGTAGGCTGTAACCGGCCTTTTAAAAAAAGGGAAGTAGAACAGAATAGAAAATAGAGCGCAGTAGCAGGGGGAGCGTGGTTTTATTTATTTCTGGGGTGTGCACACATAGGCATGCTCGGACTGGGCTGGGAGGTGAGCAGTGGTTGTGCGGTGGTTCCCCCAGCCCATCCTGTATGGACTGAATCCGCTTGCTGAGGCGATGGTCCCCACCCGAGCACCTCATTTCCTTCTCTCTAGAGTGTCTCTTTTTTGTCTCCTCCTCCCGTCTCCTCTGTGTCTCTCCTGGTTCCAGGGCAGTGTGGTCATGTCCAGGACTTCAGCTTGCCTGTCCCCTTTTCTAGACAATGATCCTCCTCCCTCACCGTCTCCACTTGCTCTTTTCCTCCTGGCCCCTTGTGATCAGATACAGAACAAAGGGTCCCTGCCCTTAAAGAGAGAGCAGCTATGCTGGGAGGTCAGAGCTATGCTGGGGGTGGGAGTGTCAGGGAATGGGGTATAAAGGAATATGTGATAGGAACAGAATCAGGAACCGAGTCAAAGCCCCAAGCCCCACCCTACTCCAAGGCAGGGCAGGGAGAAGGACTTGTTCTCACTGGGGGCCTTGATGAGGGACCCACGTAACTTCATCCAGGGGCCCTCACTTAGCTTTTGCCTCCTCTGTTAATACTCTGCTCTCACTGTAGCTATGTATTATAATCAGTTTAAACAATTCTTTATAAATGAGTCTCTGGGTAGTTTCTGCTTTCTTAAGAATAATGGACAATTGTAAATAATGCTGTAACGAACATCCTTGTACCTCTCCCTCACCTCATCTGATTTCCAGAGGTCCCCTTACCCCACCTCTTGTTTCTGATGTCTCTATCCACACATAGTCCACATTCCTCCTGCTCCTCTCAGACGCTGGCTGACTGGGCCTCATGTCATGAGGATAAACATGAACCAGAGGTTTGGAAAATGTGATCTCCTTCCTCCTCAGGCCACACACCCTCCTTTCTCACAAGAACTCATTTGGCTTCTTCAGTCAGGCTTCACAAGAACCCAGCTGTATCATAAAGACCGTTATGTAACAGAAAAACTAACTCAAAATGGTTTAGATAATACAGGAGGTTTTTATTTCATAAAAGAAGTCCTGAGGTAGGCTGGTTCCAGGACGATAATTGAGTGACTCTATCACATCATCGAGGACCCAGGTTCTTTTGTCTTTCTGTTTTGCTCTCCTCAGGTGTTAGCTTGCTCCTCAGGTTGCTGAAATTCCAAACATCTCATCCAGCTGTGATATGCCTGAAGGCTGAAGAGGAGCCCGCACTTTCTGTGAGTCTTTTTTTTTTTTTTTTTAACATTAAGCTGATGTTTCCCTGAAGGGCCCCCAGCAAGCAAACTTACCCTTAGTGCTCATTGGTCAAGGTTAAGGAGTGCTCATTCCTTTGCTAACTCCAGAGAGGGAGAATGAGGCTCCCTGGCTGGTGAGGCATGGGGATGTGTGAAGGGTGGGATGGTTAAAGGAGAAGAGACCACATGGATAGCTCACAGGTCTACCTGCAGGCTGGGAGAGAAAGTCTCCTCCAAGGAAAGGACTTCATTTCTGTGTTTCTCCTTTAGCTGGGCCTGTGGCTCTTGCCCTGGAGACTTAGGTTGGCTTGATTCAACTAGAAAACATTTGTTGAGGGAATGGATAAGATTTCACCCTTGAGGGATTTTGTTGTAATGCAAGAGACAAAAGAGCAGGGCCAGGGGACGGTCTGGGGAAAGAAGGATGAATCAGCTGAAACTGGAGACAGGATGTGCTTGAGCCCTTCGCTCTGAGGGAAGGAGTTAAAGAAGAATCTCAGTTTGGACTGAGTTGGATGCAGGGGACAGACTGAGATGACCTTTTAACTGGGCTTCCTCTCATGCTGGAGCCAACTGTGAGTCAGGGATGGCGAGACCAAGGTGGACAAGGTACAGAGATGAGGGGGACACTTATCCCAAGTCAGGACCCCCTTTCTCCTTGCCCTAAGTTGGGTCTTGCCCTCACCCCTGAATCACAGAGAAACAGGAAGGAAAGGACAACTGTGAGTCAGGAACCTACCTGGGGAAAAAGAAAAACACAGGAAATGACTCAAGGTCTATGGGGCAGATAGGTGGCCTGCGGTGGGGGGCCAGTGCTGGTGCTGGGCACAGACCCTGGGGGCGTTGGCTGAGGGTGTGGGTCCCCTGCCCAGTGGCTGCTGGTGCAGGCCATCCTGGCTATTTCTGCCAAACATGTTTCCCACAAACACTTTCCCTCCTCACCACCGCAGGCCGCCTGCCCACTCACCCACAAACTCAGCCACCAGCTGTTGCAATTCCTGGCTCTGGTCCACCCCCTGTATCCGGGAGGGCTCATGACCTCTGACCCTGGAAAGTGGGTCAGTCCCTTTCCCTGCCTCCCCACAGCTCCTGTTCCTGTCCCTCTGCCCTCACACATGAAGGGAGAAATGCTGGAGCCACTGGAGAGTGGGGGTCTTCCGAGTACAGCTATGCACCTGTGCTTGATGGTGCTGTGGGCATCCTGGGTCCAGGATTTGGCCCCAAGTGGAGTCACGGGTATAAAGGGACAGGAAGCACAGCCTTGTGAACTCCAGGGCTGCGAATCAGGGCAGTCTTTGTCTAACTCTCTGGAGTTTGGATTTGAGACCAGGGCCCAAGCTAGCAATGTGATCTCCTTCCTTCCCAGGCCTCCCCAAACCCTCCTTCTGGAGTTGCCTTACCACTGTTCTTATGCACCAGGCTTCCCTGGGACCTCTGAGGGAGTAGTTGGGCATGATATTGTTAATATTATTTTACAACTGTGAGTTTTATTACATATGTGAGATAATAAGTAAAAATATATATTATATATAAGATAATGAAAAATCAGCTTGCTAAATTGTATATATATATATATATATGCAAATACATGTACACACACACACACACACACACACACATATATATATATATACACAAATACACACACAAAGCCCCTTTATTCTTTCTTTTTTTTGGGTATTTATTTATATATATATTTTATATCATTGTTCATTTTTGCACAATGTTTGCTTTCTTTTCCCAGGTGTAGTCCCCTAGAATTTCCATCACCAGTTCACCCGTGCACCATCACCATAGTCCCTTGTGCTCTTCCCACCTTCCTTTTGATCTCTCTCCCTCCCCCTCCCCTGCAGAATATCTCTGATTTATAGTTGTCAGTTTATTTTTGTTTTGTTTTGTCATGAGGTTTTTTTTGCTTGTTATTTTTTTCCCCCGATCCCTTATTTGCTTCCCTTATATTCCTCCTATAAGTGAAACCATCTGATATTTTTCTTTTTCCTTCTGACTTATTTCACTGAGCATAATCCCTTCTAGTTCCATCCATGTTGTTGTGAATGGCATTAGTTTATCTTTTTTGATTGCTGAATAGTATTCCATTGTGTATATGTACCACATCTTCTTGATCCAGTCATCTATTTTGGGGCATTTGGGCTGTTTCCAAGTCTTACCTATTATAAATAGTGCTAAAATAAACATAGGGGTGCAGGTATCCTTTTGAATTAATGTTTTTGTGTCCTTTGGTAGATCCCTAGGAGTGGAATTGCTGGTAGCTCATATGGTAGCTCCATTTTTAGTAGTCTGAGGTACCCCCCCCCCCACAGCTTTCCATAGTGGTTGGACCAGTTTGCATTCCTACCAGCAGTGTAGGAGAGTTCCTTTTTCTCCACATTCTTGTGAACATTTGTTGTTTCTTGTTTTTTTAGTATGTGCCATTCTCTCTGGTGTAAGGTGGTATCTCATTGTGGTTTTGATTTGCATTTCCCTGATTACAAGTGATGTTAAACATTTTTTTCATATAACTGTTGGCCATTTGCATTTCCTCCTCGGAGAAGTGTCTTTTTAGCACCTCTGCCCATTTTTGACTGGATTATTTACTATATTTTTGTTGAGTTGTGTCAACTCTTTGTAGATTTTTGTGATCAGTCCCTTATCAGTAGTATTGTGTAGTATTGTGTGCAATCAGTAGGGTGTCTCTTTGTTTTGGTTAATGTCTCTTTTGCTGTACATAAACTTTTTAGTTTGATGTAGTCCCAGCTTTTCAGCTTTTCCTTCACTTTCTTTGCTTTGAGGGAGTGGTCTTTAAAATTGTTACTGAGATGTATGTCATGTAGTGTTTTGCCTATATTTTCTTCTATATATTTTATGGTTTAAGGTCTTATGTCTAATTCTTTTATCCATTTTGAGTTGGTTTTTGTGCATGGTGTGAGGTAGTAATCTAGCTTCATTTTTTTGCATGTAGCAGTCCAATTTCCCCAGCACCATTTATTGAACAAACTGTCCTTGTTCCATTATATATTCTTTGTTCCTTTGTCAAAGATTACTTGTCCATAAATATGTGGGTTTATTTCTGGGTTGTCTATTTGATTCCATTGGTCTGTGTGTCTGTTTTTGTTCTAGTACCATGCAGTTTTAATTATTATGGCTTTGTAGTATAGTTTGAAGTCTGGGCATGTGATAACTCCATTCTTAGCCTTCTTAGTCAGGAGAGCTTTGGATATTTGAGGTTTTTTTGTGGTTTGTGGTTCCATATAAATTTCTTAAATATTTGTTCTATTTCTTTGAAGAACACACTCTGTCTTTAAAAAAATGATAATACAGCAACAAACATTTTTCCATGTTTACTTTGGGCACTTGCATAATTACTTCTGGAGGATAAAATCTGAGCAGTTAAACAGCTAGGTCAAAGAGTATGAACATTTAAAATTTAACAGATAATGTTCTGACTTTCATTCCATTAGCACCATGTAAGACATCTGTGTAGTCATGCCTTCCTCAAAACTGTGTTAGGAATCCTCTTAAACTCTGCCAATCTGATAAGCAAAAAAATTTATCTTGCTTCCATTTGCATTAAAATTAGGGAGATGAAACAACTTGTGTATTTTTATTATCCAATTGTGTGGGTTTTTTTTTTTTCAAATAGCCTGTTTATATTCTTTGCCTATATTTCCCCATTGGATTGTTTTTTCCTTAATGTTGACAAAATAGATCTTTTTTCTAAGTTAAGAAAATGAACCTTTTGTCATTAATCTTGCAGGTATTTTTCTCTTATAGTGTCTTTTGATTTTGTTTACAGAGTTTAAGAATTTCTATATAGATACATTTATTAATCTTCTCTGTAATGATTTCTATTTTGTTTCATTACTAGAAAAGTTCTTCCTACTCCCAGATCATAAAAACATTTACACACATTTTCTTCTGCCACTTTTATAGCTTTATTTTTCAAAGGGTTTTATTAAATTTTTTTTCTCTTCAACCCTTTGATCAGTTGGAATTTATTTCAGTGTCAGGAATGAAGTAGGGAATACAGATTTTGAAATTTTTGTTCCAAATATCTGGCTTGTGTCTCAATTTATTGAATTGAATTCTCATGTTTACTTGAGTCCATTTCAAATTTCTTTATTCTTTACTACTGATTTATTTGCCTGAACCAGCTCCATCCTATTTTAATTATTGTAGCTCTGTAATATTTAAGAAAGTGTTTTATAGGGCTACTCCTCCCTTGTTAATTCACTTATTCACCCTCCATGAAATTTCTGGCTATTCTTTCGTATTTATTTTTCCAGATGAATTTATACTCACCCCCCAGTCACACAATTTTTAAAAAATCAGATGTTATTTTATATAAAAGTGCACTGAATTTATAGATAAATGATGTGACACTGACATGGTTACAGTGTTATTGACTTTTTATTTAGGAACAAGGTCTCTCCACTTTTCTAGTATATGGTTAGGCTTCATGTTTGGGTTTTATAGCTATTTCCACATATATTTGCACATTAGTCTTATATGGGTCTTGTGATATATTTTTGTTGCCTTCATAGATGGGATTTTATTTCTGTATTTCTTAGTTTTTATGTTTAAGATATCTTGTTTTAAGCTAACCTCTTGGCTAAATTCTCTGTTTATTACTAAAAGTTCTCTAGCTGATTCTCTTGGAATATAAAACAAGTATAAAATAATATAATAATCTGTTTTTCTTTATAATAGTTATACTTCTTAGTTTATTTTTTATCTGATTGCATTGTCATGTTATTTCAGAACAATATAAATACTAGTGGTGGTAGTTATGGTGACAGCTGACATCCATCTTTAATATGGGATCACTTCTAGAGTCCATTAAATATGTTGGGAAAAAAGAATCTTTTTATCTTACATATAAGATAATGGGTTATGCTGAGTTTCCCAGTATTATACTGTTGTTTTGGAAGGAACCTTACTTACTCTTAATATAGTCTGTGTATGTTGATACAGTCCTAATCAGTACACTCTCCTTAGAGCTTCCTTGGAGGCAGGAAGTTAGGGAGGAGGTACGAGATGGGGATGGGCCATATCCAAGGCCTAGTACGGACACTCAGCCTTCTGTCCCCCAGGGAATGAGGAGCCACAAGAACACTTTTACCCACCTCCATGTCCCCCCAATACTGAATGAGAAAACAGAGCAGAGCAGGGGGTGAGAAGGGCTAGGGAAGGGAGGGAGACTAGATTAGGCAGGAGGGGTCAGGGTGCCTTGGGAAAAAGTCGGGGACTCTTCTGCTTATCTCTGAAGATTTCCTGCATCTCTGTCACCTTCAGGCCTATCTCAAGTTCCAGACTTTTGGAGGAGACATGGTTTCAAGCCTTGATCTTTTCCCAAGTTGATGGAATGACACAGGCAAAGGTGGATATTCCTATACTAGAGGAGTCCTCTCGAGCTGCTTGGAGATCAGAGGTCTGGTCTGGTTACCTCTCAACATTTGCACTTCCCTCAGCAGCTTCTGGGAGCCATAACCACTCTGCCCTTCTCCCATCTCCTACAGGGTCCTGGGGCTGTCCCTTTGTCCAAAACATGCGGCCTTACCCTTCCATTTCCTAGAGCAGTTGTGGTGTCCTCTGGCCATGGCCTTTCATTACGAACCTGGCAGACTTCATCAGCACCATTGAATGAGCTTGCTGGAGAGAGGAGAAAGTTGGGGGACAGAAAGGGAGCTTTCCAATGTGGGCCACAACAGACTGGGGAACCGTGGTGACTGAGGCACTAATGTAGGTGATAGTTTAAAGCTAGGTAGCCAGAAAGAGACAAGAGATAGCTTCCCTGACATGGTCTCCCTCTCCTACTACATGTTCAACCCCAGGAATGCAGAAGGAAGAAGACTGTGGCCCAGAATCTCTCAGTCTTCCAGGTCTTCCAGTTCTGTGAATTCTCTCTGGCCCTTAATTATTAATAACACAGCCATCTAAAAGGGAGGGGGGTGCTTCCGTGGCTGTGTTAACGTTATTTGGCTGAATAGAGACCTGTCCCCACTCTTCTCATGAGAAAAAAATCAAGAGCATACTCACCAGTGGGAGAGTATACCAAGTTTCAGCCAAGGTGAGGAAGAGCAGGTCAGTCCTTGTCAGAAGGCCAGCACGAGTGAAAGATGGGGACAGGGGATTAAATGTTGATGAGGGGGGGCTTCCCTGGTGGCGCAGCAGTTAGGCGCTGCACTGTGGAGCTGTCGGCAGCGGGGCAGTGGTGACGCAAGTTCAATGCCCAGCCGGGGAGATTCCCACATGGCGCGGCAGACCTCTCCTGCCTCGCCCGCTGCTCCCCTCAGCAGTGTGTTTCCGTTGATCTGCCTGTTCTGCACCCCACTCTGTCTCTGGTGAACCCTCTTGTCGCCCCACGCCTCTGGCCTGTACCTCAGCTTGTATGCATAAATAAATAAATCTTAAAAAATAATAAATAAATGTTGATGAGACCGTGAAGAGTAAAGCATTCTTGAGTCTTTTCCTGCTACCTTTGGTGTGCCCCAGCAGGGGCCACTGGAGCTGAACCCATTTCCCAGTCATGGGAGGCTGGGAATAGAGTGGGAGGTTGGTTCACAGGAAGGGGCTCCTGGTATCAGACTGGGGTTCAGGATGGAAATCCCACTTCTATCAAGACAAGCAAGAGTAAGGTGCACCCCAGCCTGGGAACCCTCCTTCCCTGGGTGGGCGCTCAAGGCAGGGGCTTGGATAGAAGAGGCAAGATGGGCCCTGAATGTGGACCTAGGCTTCTAGAACAAGGTGTGGTGCATGGTGGAATTAGGAACCCTTGGGGCATTTGAGTTGGCCTCTATCAGCCACAACCCACGAAAGCTTTCCCTAGAATTCTCTTGCAAAATGATGATGGATTCTTGACTGTTGTGGCTTCCTGTGGAAAAGTAGGTGCTACTGGTCGGTCCTGTTAAGTGTACTGGCATGAATCTTACTCATTTCCAGTCTTCTCAATTTCTGCACCAGGCTGAGGCCCCTTGAGGGAGCATCTGGTAAATACATCCCAGATGTGCTGTGTCAGACAGAGCCAAGAGGCAGGATGACTGTTTTTCTGAAGAACAATGCAATTTCCTCAAAAAGCCTTCTCCCTTGGGCGGGCATCTCCTAGTGTTAGCAGCTTAGGGAGATCAGAGAGCTCGCTCTCCTCTCAAGAGTCAGAGACACTGCGGGTTGGGGGACTCTTTCCAAACTGCCCTAGAGAGCCGTGGCGGTTCGGAGGCTGAACAGGAAGGGCTTGGGCACCACCCAACCCTCCCTACCCCAACAACCTCTGCTTTGATTTATTGTACTTACGGGGCTTCAGAGTAAAGTCCCCTTAGACGGTGATCACTGAATCTTAAAGTACACTGGAAGGCCCTGGAGTGACCCAGGCGCTTACACCTTGGGGTCTGTTCTTCAGCCAAGGAATGCTGAGCTCTGCGCACAGTTAGCAGACGCTATCTGCAGCTGGTTGCCCAGGCCATGCTCCTGGGGCTGCCATTTATCAGCTCTGCGACCTTAGGCTTCATCGGTGTTTCAGTTTCCGGACCTGTAAAATAGACTGCTGCAACAATTAAAAGAAAAGCTGTTTAAGGTAAAGAACTTAGTACAGTGCCTGGCTAACACATAGTATCAGCTATTATTATTAATAATAATATTAATATTAACATTCAACCTCCAGCCTCCCAGGAATGATACCAGCTCACTGCCTCTCCAGGATACCTATTCTGTGTTCTAACTGCCCTTTTGTCTAGGCAAGGGCCAGGCTGGCCACTCGACTCATTAATCTGAAGGGGCTTTATGATTATTTTTAAGATTTATTTTTATTTATTTATGTATACAAGAACTGGGGTGTAAGCCAGAGATGGGGGGGAGGGTGGGTGAGAGGATTCACCAGAGACAGAGTGGAGAGCAGAACAGGAAGATCTACTGAAGTACACTGCTGAGGGGAGCAGTAGGCGAGATAGGAGAGGTCTCTGTGCCATGTAGGTCAGCTCCCTGGCCAGGCTCGAACTCATGCCGCAGAAGTTGGCAATAGCTTGATAGCACTGAGACTTAACCTCTGCTCTACCAGGGAGGCCCCCTGTGTTTTTTTTTGAAATTGAAGTAATACTAGCTTATAGCATTATACAAGTTTCAAGTGTATAGCCTTTTAAATCAATGTCTGTGTATACTACATTATGTTTACCACTAGAATTCCAGTTTCCATCCATCACCATGCAGTTGACATTTGCTTTGTGTTTTTTATAGAAAAGAGAGAAAATTCAGAAACATAAAGAAAAGGAAAAAAGGAAACATATAAAAAATAAACAATCACTGTCCAATTACCCAGAAAAAACATCTGTCCTCTTAATGGTCATGTTCATTTTCTAAGTAGCCATAACAAATGGCCACACACTCAGCAACTTAAAACACCATCCATTTCTCATCTCACAGTGCCTGTAGGTCATGGTAAGCTTGTCTGGGCTATATGCTTAAGGTCCCACAAGACTGAAATCAAGGTGTCAGCAGACTGCCTTCATTTCTGGAGGCTCAGTAAGAATCTGCTTCCAAGCTCATTCAGGTTGTGGGCAAATTCAGGTTCTTGTGGCTGTACGACTGTTTCCCTGCTGGCTGTCCCCGATGAGTCCCTAACTCCTAGAGCCCTCTCATGGCAGTTCACATGTTCCCCTACCTTGCAGAACTGGCCATGACACCAGGTATCCTTTCCATACTTGGACTTTCTCTGACTTCTCTTCCATTGTATCCTATCTTCCTCTTTTGCTACCTCCTCTACTTCCAGCCAGAGAATGCTCTCTGCTTTTAAGGGCTTATGTCATTAGATTAGGTCCACTGGGATAATCCAGGAAAGTCTCCCTATTTTTTGTAAAGATTTATTTATTTATGCATACAAGAGCTGGGGTGTAAGCCAGCGGAGTGTGGGGGGAGGTGAGAGGATTCACCAGAGACAGAGTGGGGAGCAGAGGAGGTGGATTGACTGAAATACACTGCTGAGGGAAGCAGCGGGTGTGATAAGAGAGGTCTGCTGCGCCATGTGGGTGAGCTCCCTGGCCAGAGATCAGAACTCCTGCTGAAGTGGCTGTGAATAGCTTCATAGTGCTGAGACTTAACCCTTTGTACTACAAGAAGTCTCCCTATTTTGAAGTCTGCAACCTTAATTACATCTTCAAAGTCCTTTTGCCAGGAAACATAACATTCGTAAGTTCCATGCAGTAAGGTACAGACATCATTGGGAGGGGGTATTATTATTTTTTAAATTTTTATTGTTCTTTATGTCTTTTACATTTTGTATTCCCCTTGGGTAGCCCACCACCAATTCACCTGTGATCCATTTCCATGGTCCCTTGTGTTCTTTTCTATTCCATCTTGTGCCCTTATCCTCCCCCCACCCCCGAGTGTCTCTCTCGTATTTGGTTTCCCTATAGTCCTGTTATAAGTGAAACCATTCGATATTTTTCTTTTTCTTTCTGGCTTATTTCACTGAGTATGATTCCCTCTAGTTCCATCCCTGTCGCTGCAAATTGCATGTGTTTATCTTCTTTCCATGCTGAATAGTACTCCATTGTGTATATGTACCACATCTTCTTGATCCAGTCATCTATTTTTGGACATCTGGGTTGCTTCCATACCTTTGCTATTGTGAACAGTGCCGCAATGAACATACGGGTGCATGTATCCTTTTGGATTAGTGTTTTTGTGTCCTTTGGGTACATTCCCAAAAGTGGTATTGCTGGGTCATATGGGAGCTCCATGTTTAGCAGTTTGAGGAATCGCCATACAGGAGGGGGTATTATTTAGCCTACCCTAGTATTTAGGCTTTTGGGCTCTTTTTCAGGCAGATTATCTTTTTAAAGAAACATTTGTAAAAATTTTCAGTATTGTTTGTTGGCAACTCAACATACTTTCCTTCCCCTGGTCTATGTTTTCCTCTGTGCAACAGGGACTGGAAGCCAGAGAACTACAGTGCTCAGAATCCCCCAGCCAAGGCCAGTCCATGCAAGAGAAAAATAAATCATGGCATTGTTCTTTAGGCAGCTGTGGGCAGGTATGTGAGCTTCAACTGAAAATATGGGAGCAACCTTGGCATTTTCTCGGCTTTGGTCTTGGAGGCTCAGGTGTCCTGTGGTTTCAACAATGTCCTATGCCCTGAAAGCTAGTAATGAACGTGACAACCAACACTTCCACAGCATCGTCAATACCTAATACCCTGTACTAAGTTATTTCCTGCTCGAAATACCTAGAGTGGTTCCTGTGTGCCTAGCTGACTGATACAGGGATCTTGTTGACCATAATGATTTATAACTGGTTTGTTTTCACTTAATAATAGATTATGAAGAGAAATCTTGAGATATTCCAAAACAATGTGGGTTTCTATGACTGCCTGATGGCTCATCAGACAAATACATCATGATGTACTTAACAAATTCTGTGGGTTGTTAGATATTTAGGGTTTTTTCCTGCTTTTCATTTTAACCCACTCTATCAAGAACATCCTTGGCCATGAATCTTTGTGTACAGCTAAATGTATTTATTTAGAATGTAGGCTTAAAGTAAAATTTTTGAAGGGGACTGACTTTTTGAAAGTTTTTTTTAAAAAAGATTTTATTTATTTATGCATACAAGCTGGGGTGTAGCCCAGAGGTATGAGGGAGTGAGAGAATTCACCAGAGACAGAGTGGGGAGCAGAACAGGCAGACCTACTGAAGTACACTGTTGAGGGGAGCAGTGGGTGAGACAGAAGAGGTCTGCTGCACCATATGGGCAGCTCCTTGGCCGGGGATCAAACTCGTGCTGCAGTGGCTGTGGATCGCTTCATAGTGCTGTGACTTAATCTGTTGCGCCACCAAGGGTACCCCTTTTTGTAAGTTTTTATTGCATGTTTCCAGATTAGCCACCTGAGCTTTCCACCCGTAGTCCCCAGATCACCACATCCCATTCCCTCCTCTCTTAGCTGTGACTTTCTGTGTCCTTGGTGGGCTCCTCTTCATTGCCTTCACCTCTAGCCATGGAGAGTCCCAGGACTCAGTCTTTGCACACCCTTTTTTTAATCTCCACTTTTTCCCTTGGTAAATTAATTCTTTCCCATTGCTTTAAATATTATTTGTAGCAGATGACCCCTTCATTGCTATCACATGTCCATGCCTTACCCCTAAACTCCAGATTTGTGCATTCAAATTGTCTGTCAGCACCGCTACCTGGGTGTCCAATGGGAATATCAAAATCATTATGTCCAAAACTGAACTCTGGGTCTTCCCTCCCAAACCTGTTTTCCCCACAGTCTGCCCATCCCACTTCAAGACACTTCCTCTAAGTTGCTCACTCCATAAAGCCTGCTAGTCATCCCTTATGCCTCTCTTTCTCTTGAACATTTCATCTAATCTATGAGCAAATCCTATTGACTCTAACTTCAAAGTCCCTCCATAATCTGACCGCTTCTCACCACTCCGCTACTGCCACTTGGTCCAAGCCGCCGTCCTCTCTCAGCTAGGTCACCGTAATAATCTCCTAAATGGTCTCTGCTTCCCCTCTGCTCAGGCTATTCTCAGCAGCAGCCAGAGTGATCCTGTTAAAACATAAACCAGATCAGATTGCTAGAGACAACCCTCGAGTGGCTCCCATCTACCTCAAGTAAAAGCCAACATCCTTTTAGTGGCCAGTAAGACCTCAATCTACCTCCTACCCCACTGCCCCTCTGACCTCATTTTCCCACTCTCCACTCACTTAATCCTCTCAAAAACTTCTTTCTTCTTTCTCAAACATTCCAGGTAAGTGCCTAGCTTGAGTTGTCCCCTTTTCCTGCCACACCCCAGGTATCCATCCACATGACTAGCTCACTCGCGTCTTGAGGCCTCTGATCAAGAATCTCCTGAGTGAAGCCTCCTTGGATCCCCCTTATGAAAGAAACAACCCCAAGCCATCCCAACACTCCCCATTCTACTTTACCTTTCTCCACAGCTTATATCACCATCTATCAAATATATATAAATATAAAGCTCATTTATATTGTTTATTGTCCTCCTCCCAATAAAATGCAAGCTTTTGGGGGGCGGGTGGGAAACTTCATGTTTTGGGTCATTGGTATATCCTCTAAGAGTACTGAGGACAGCAGGTATTGGATAAGTACATTTCATGAATGTATTTATGACATTTAGGTTAACGATGAACCCATACATGATGATGACTGCTGTCCCAATAGGCTATGCCATAGAGCCTAGGTGTGTGACAGACTATGCCATCTAGGTTTGCATAACGACACTCTGTGACATTCACGCAATAACGAAAATGTCTCACAAAGCATTTCTCAGAATGGATCCCATCATTACGTGATGCATGACTGTATTTGTTGAATGAGTAAATAAATCTGGTATTTTTCTTCTTGCCAACAGCCATGAGTCTGTGTGGGCTATTTGCAAAGCACATTGCAAAGTTTACAGTGCAGATTTCACTTCACTTCAAAGACTGACAAGTAGGGATGGTGTAGGGTGAAGAATATTGCCTCATCTTTAACCTGTGCTGTGGTTTTCTCATCTGCAGTGATAATCATCTCATAGCATTGTTGTCAAGACGAAATAAGATAATTCATGCAAGTAATATGCGTGGTGCCTGACATTTATGAATCACTAAATAGTCACAAGATAGTTTATTCATATTTTATAGTGGAAGAGTCTGAGGCTCAGAAAACTTAAGAATTACTGTATAAATAAAAGTTTCCTGGTAAGGGGAAGAGTGAGGTTTGAATCTAGGACTTTTAACTCAAAATATGTCCTTCATTAATCTTTAAACAAGAAATATATAATAACCTAATTATCTTTCACTCAAATCCCTCAAGATTAGAGCATTGGAGAGTCTCTCTAAGCCCCTTGTGACATTTTGCTTATGTCACCATCTAACCTCTGTTTGAAAATCACTGGGCCTAGGGGACTCACAGGTCCAGGCTGCTCATTCCAGAACAAGGTATTCAGGTTCCAGGTATTTTGTATTGTGTGAACAAAGTAGCAGATGGTGCCAGGGGCCCACCTAATATCTACCTTCTCCATCTACCCTACTTATCCAATCCCAGTTCTCTTCAGGGCAGCAACATGCCCAGCAAAAGCTCCTTCACAACCAGAGTAGGTCTTGTGACAGGGTTGTGGCCAGCGAGATAAAATGGATATTTTCCTGCTTAAAAGTGGCAATGGGGGTGCCTCCCTGGTGGTACAATGGGTTAAGAGCAGCACTGTGGAGCTGTCAGAGGCTGCGAGTTTGATGCCTCGCCGGCGAGATTCCCACATGGCGCAGCAGACCTCTCCTGCCTCGCCCGCTGCTCCCCTCAGCAGTGTATTTCGGTTGATCTGCCTGTTCTGCTTCCCACTCTGTCTCTGGTGAACCCTCTCACCACCCCACACCTCTGGTTTGCACCCCAGCTTGTATGCAAAAATAAATAAGTCTTAAAAAAAAGTGGCGATGGGGGATTTTCAATAGGTAGCCTGCTCTGCCTCCCATCTCCACTCTTTTCCTGGATGGAAGGTAGATGTGATGTCTGGAAGTCCAGTAGCCATCTTCAGAGCATGAGGGGGAAAAGCCACAAGCTAAGGCTGAAGAGAAGGAAAATTGGAGCCTGGGTTGTGGTGTCTGTGTGGTTGCCTAACACCAGCCTTGTGCTGCTGCTGCTGCCGAGTGCTTCACGTTACATGAGGAAAATCAACTCTTCTCAGCTAAACCTCTGAGGCCAGGTTTCTCATACTTGCAATCCTAATGGATGGGGCCAATGCATTCCCTTAGGCACACCACTGCTCGGGGATCCCTGCTCGGGGCTCCTCCTCTGCTGGGCACATCACCAGGGTCCCTGAAGGAGGTGTCTGCTCGACACAAGACTAAAAATAAATAAATAAATACGTAAATAAAAAGTATCTCTCCTGGGCTCAGTAATTGTGCTCTAGCATTTTGTTTTAAAATAATAATCAAAGAAACGAGCAGCTCTTTCGAATGAGAACATTCATTCACCGTGACCCTATGTATACCAGTGGAAACTGGAAAAAATTAAATATCCATCAGCAGAAGAACGGTTAAATAAGTGATAGCACATTCACCTCACACAATATAAGATGTAGCAATTATACATCTACAAGTATATTGTAGATGACTATTCATGAAGGTGAGAAGTTCTTGCGAAAAAGTATAAATTAAGGATGCTTGATATAGTTCCAAGACTTATGTATCTATGATTCCTGGACCCCCTCTCTCAAGATGCCCCCCAGTAGCAGCTGCTCCTACCTGCCACTGCCATGGCTCCCCCACCAGACTGTGTGGCCTGAAGGGCAGGGCTGGTCTTCCTCTAGGCGACCCAGGGCCCGCCGCGGCCCCCGCAGAGCAGGCAGGCCACACACATGGGTGGAATAAATGAATGGGGATTTTGCAACTGGAGATCCAAGACCGCCCATTGCTCCCTTTGCAGAGCGTGTGTCTCTGAGGGTCTGGGTGGACCCCTGGTGCCAGTTTCCTGGTCCTGCTGCCCTCTCCCTCTTCGTTCTCTGCCAGGACCAGCAACCACATTTAGGTGGTCTCTCAGATGGAAGATGGTGGTCCTACTTCTGGCTCCTTCACCTGGGGCCTCACACCACTGTGATGAGAAACTCCAGGGTGGGCTGCTCAGAGGAGGGGACCAAGTTGCCAGCGGCCTCATGCAGTACGCCTGAGGCCCAGTGAGGAGTAGGGCTTGGTTATGATTCTGAAGTGGATCTTGGCATCTGTTAGCCAGGGCCAGCTGTACAGCTACCATCCCCACACTGTTCCTGTGCAAATAGCCAGGGTTCAGGCAGCCTCTGAGGGGTAGCAGTGTAACTGCAAGAGCTAAGACGGTGGCAGGAGCTGCACAGGCTGGCCCTGCTCCCTAGCTCTACCTGGATGCATTCCTGTAGTTCTCACAAGCTGTCAGCCGGGCATCACTGCACTTCACAGAGGGGCCAACTCAGACACACAGAGGGAAGAGAACCTCTCCTAGGTTACACACCTGGCCAGGGACAGGGTGGGGACTCTATTCTGGGTCTCAGCCCCTCTACCGCATCGTGCGGGAGTTATATGTCACCTTCCAAATGCTTGGGGCGCCCCCACAAAGATGCTTTTCCAGAAACTTGAAAGGAAGAAAATGTGGATAAAAACACAAGAATGAAGATACAGGGTCTTCCCCCCCCCCCCCAACAGGGTCTTTTCTACGCTCTTTCCCAGATCAGTTTTGGGGTGGGTGTTGCCCTCTGAACATGGCCTTGTCCTCTCTCTTCCTCATTTTCCTGAAACCTATCCTTGTCCCCAAAGAACCCAAGCTCTCTTTAGTGGAACGGTGCTGTAATTGCATTATGGCCTGGACCCGCTTGCTTGGGCGGCCGGAAGCTGGGCGGGCATCCAGCAGGAGGCAGGGGCAATGGAGACAGATGGCACCCGGAGGGAGATTTGATTACCTGTTTCTTCCCAAAGACGATCTGCCCGGTAACTGTGTTATGGCCCATTATTGATGGGCCCCCTCTCAGCTATAGCTGGATATTTTGTTTGTCTGTGACTTGTTGTATCCGCTGGAGCTCGCAGATGGATGACTGGGGCCCAGTTCGGAAGTGTAGGGAGAAGGGAGGACATGAGTGCTGCGGGGACTGAGAGGAAAGTAGGAGGTCAGCTAGGGCCAAGTCAGCTCAGAGCAAGGGGTGCCTGGTGAGAACAGAGAAAGAAGATAGGACTGGAAGGTGGGGTGCAGATTCTTGAATTCCAGGCTGAGAAGATTGGTTTGGATGTGTTCAGTAGTAGGGAGCTACAGGAGGTGCTTAGCAAGAGGAGTGACAGGTGAATATGGTTTGGGAGAGAGGGGCAAGGGATTACGGCAAAAGTCATCTAAGACAAGGGTGGTTGGGACCCCTGGCCTGTCCCTCTGAGGAGGGCAGAGGATGGAGCCAAGGTTCAGACATGGGCAAAACGGAAGCAGAATGAACACCAACGGACACTGCCTAGACCCACGCCTGTGTTAAATCTCACTCAGTCCTTGAAGCAAGGCTTATCAGGCAACCTACCTTATCAATGCGGAAGCAGTAGCCTGGTGAGGAGAGTGATCGCACAGATCACACAGTGGAGCAGAGGTCTGACGTGGCCCATTCGATGCCAATGCCATGTTTTCACATCCAACATTGGGCCTTCCAGGGCTCAAGAGTCACAGGCAAGCAATATTCACTCTTTCCCATTCCTCTCTGAACTTAGAAGGAGTTAGGATGCAGCCCAGACATGTGAGGTTAGGAAGCTCATCCGTCACTCTCCACCCCACCGACAGCAGTGGTCAGATTTGATGATCCTCGTTTGACAAGTGGAAGTGGGGCTCAGAGAGGTCAGTGACCTGTCCAGACTACACACAGGGGCTAGCGGGGCAGAGCGAGGGCTCCGGTGCAAGTCTGTCTGGTTGCCTTCACCACACTGTGCCTCATTCCTAGACTCTGGCTTCTGTATTCTGGGATTCCACTAACTCTAATCCTGGGATTAGAGAGGAGGGGGAATTGGCAAAGTGTCTCAGTACAAGCTGCTCAGCATGGAAACTTTGAGTGCCCCTGGAGCTGCCTCTTCTCCCTTTAAGTCTCAGACTTCCATTTTTCCAAGCCTGAGGCTCAGGGGCCTGGGTGAGAGGACTGTGGGCAAGCCTGAGGATGGCCTGGGGTCCATGGACTCGTGGAGATGGTGGGGTCAGGCTGCAGCCTTGGGCTTCCTGTCTCTGGTTGTGCCAGGTTGGGGAAGAGTGTTGGGGGAGGGGAGGGAGCCCTGGTGAGTAGAAGCAGGTCCCTGCAAGAAACCAAGAGTCTCAGGGAGGACCAAGAATAACTAGGCCTCAGCCCAGCCCTAATCCCTCTGCACACACTCCCTTCCGTAAGGTTTTCCTTGGAAAAATCTGTTTGATTTCCCAGCTCAGAGACAATGAATGGAGGATTTGGGGTGGGGTGAAGGTAGGTGATGGGGGAGGCCCATGGAGCTTGCCATGGGAAAAGACTTGTAAATGGAAAAACCGGTTTCTGACATGGCCCCTCTTCCAGGAAGAACCCAGGAGTGCTGGTCACCTGATTATAAAAAGACACAGCCCCTGACTGGCCGTACAATCAAAAGGCTTGAGCTGCTGATTGTGGCTAGCTTATTTTCTTTCTTGCATGTTCTCAGAATAGGAGACCCCAAAGGCGGAAACGGCATGTGTCCGGCACAGGAAGCCTTGAGCTGATGAGTGTAATTATTGTGGTGGGGTGGACAGTGACGGCGGTGGTCACAGTGGTGGAGTTCACGGTAGGCGTGATGACGGTGGCGATGACGGGGGTGGTGATGTGTCAGAAACCATGAAATCATGGCAGGGGTGGGTGCAGTGGAAGTCGAGGGGTGGGCTTTGTGACCTGCACAAGTGTGTCCCATCCCAGCCCATTTCTCTCAAGTAGTCCCTTGGGCAAGTCAGCCTCTCCGAGTCTCACTTTCCTCATCTGAAAAATGGGAATAATAAGAGCTGTTGGTGGGGCTCAGGGGTCCCTGGGGTGGGATGTGATCCCCTCAGTTCTTTTCTATCTCTGGGGTTCTTTGGTGCCTCCATCTGTCCTGTTTCCTTTCCTCTTGCCCACAAACTTCCTCCAGCCGTTTCCACTGGCTCTTCTTTTAATCACCATCTTGATTCCTTCCTTCAGAGCCACACATTCTAAAAAAGAAGTCAATACTCACTGCCTCTACTTCCTGGCCTCCCACTCTCTCCCTAGCCCTTTCTCAGTAGCCTCTGGGTTCCCACCACTTCACAGAAATGACTCTCAAAGTCAGCAGAGGCCTCCCCCACATCTCAGCCTCAATTCTTGGAGGAAATTAGCCCCACAACCACCAATATTTCAAGAAAGTCTCCTCTCAGATCCTTCAGGACTCACACTTCTTCCCCACCTGGAAATTTTTCTGCCTCTGTCTGACCATAAAGGTCAGAATTGCAATAGGATCCTCCTCTCCCTGTATATGCTCCACCAGGGTGATTTAGCTTTCTTGGTTCCAGTCCAGTTTGTGCAGAAGCAGCTCCTAAGTAACTTCTCTGGTCTATCAGATCACCCAGCTGGTACGCACTTCTGGCCACCAACTGGCCTTCCCTACTGGCCTCCACCTGGCATATTAAAGGGAGGCTATCCAATGTTGAACTCTGTATGATCCCCCCAGATAGACCTGCTCTCTCCTTCCCCATCACTCCAGATCAAGACTTTGACTCCTCACTCTCTTCTATAAATTCCCGCCCACCCACCAGTCCTGTCAATTTTCCCAGGTCATGGTTCTTTTAAAATGAACACAGAATCTAATTTTTATTTTCAAAACATGAAACCAGCTCATTATTCAACTTTACTCTTTTAAGTCTATTATCCTGATTAACCCTCTTTGGCATAAAAGCCACAAATTGTATAAACCTTGGATCTTTTTTTTTCAACTCAGAAAAATAAGCTCTGTTATTACAATCCATAACATGTTAATCTGTGTTGTGTAAACTGTTAGCTTTAAAAAAAACACCTGTTTAAATGTCTCAGAAACTTCCTACTCATCATTGTGCTTGCCTTCAGAAATAGCAGACTGGAATGTGGATTAACTTTCCTGCCGAAGGCAACTAGAAAAGCCATATATATATATTTTTTTTTTTTTAAAGGGGGAGAAACAAAGCCAAAGCAACTCTTTGAAGCACTTGAGTGCTAATAAGATAAACAAGATGGTGGAGAATTATTGGGCTAGACTGTGTAGAGAACTAAGAGTAGGGTGGTGAGCCTGGCTTTGGAAAAGCTTTTCCTTTGGGAATGGAAGAAGGAACTGAGATGCTGAAGGGTTGACTGGGGAATTTAAGGGTATCTTGGGGAAAGGTGACAAGATTTATCAAGAGGAGTAGTTGGTGAACCCCTTTCTTTGGGTTCTGAGCCCAAAAGGCTGCACAAGAGGAGTAAGGATGCACTGGAAGTAGACAGGTTCTTACAGGGGCTGTAGTTCAGCTTTGACTCATCTCAATTCCTGAAATTGGATTAAGGTAATCTAGTGTTGCTAATGCCTTTGGGCTCTTGTAATCCTCTCTGAAAGAAGATATCTTCCTGGTGTCAGATAATTTCTATAAATCATTTTGCGACTACAGTTGACTGGGGCACACACATAAATAACTCACAAAAACCAAAAAATGAAGAACTAGCTACAAAACAAAACTCAGGCACGTGGCAAGCCAAGACAATATGAACAAATATATAAGAAAAACATGTTCAGCAGATTTTGGAGTTATACATGCAGATTTTAAAGTAAAAATAAATGCACAATGCTTGCTATGTTCAAGAGGAGAAAAGACATGATTAAAGTTTTGTCAGGGGATCAAACCATTTTTTTTTCCTAAATGGGAATTTTAGAATGGAAAGTTATAGTGCCTGGCACTAAGAGTTCAAAGAATATGTTTAAAAGCATTTTAGATAAAGAATTGGTTAATTAGGAGCTAGATAAGAAAAAGACTGCAGCATGAAGGTCAAAGATGGGAAATATAGAAGAGAGTCTAAGAGACCTAAAGGAATTAGTGAGAAGGTTTAAGAAAACAGGGCAAAAACAATATAAAGGAATATAGGCTGAGATATTTTAATCAGTGATGAAAGACATCAATCTTCTGAACATTAACATGTTCAGTAAGCCCTAAGACCCTAAATCAGGATAAATAAAACAGGAATCTATGCCTACACATATTGGAGTAAAGCTAGAGCATATCTTTACTATTCAAGTAAAACAGAAAGCTGAAAGTCAGAGTTAAGGGACTCTCTTTAATTTTAAAGGAAAACAACCTCACCTTCAAAGGTGCAGTCATTAAATATACAAGTGATTTCTTCACAGAGGCAATGGAAGCCAGAAGACAATGGAATTATGTAGCGTGTGAAGAAAAAGTAACGACCAACTTAAAAATTAATACCCAGGAAAAAATATTCAAAAGTGGAGATGAAATAAATGTATTTCAGACAAAATAAGAACTGAGAGATTTAATCACAGCAGACATATATTAATAGGATACTTTTAGGAAGAAAGAAATAACTCCAAATAGAATTCAGAGATACAAGAAGGAATGAAAATGATAAATGGTAAATGTGTGAATAAATATCAAATATCGTATTGGCTGTATAGAATAACAATAACATGATTTTAAGGGGGAGTTAAGGTCTTAAGATTCTCGCCTACATTTTGGGAGACAGGAATAAAAGAATCAATGTGAGGATTTGTCAAAAATGAATGCTACAACTCTGGGTAGTTATTAAAATGCTTTTAAAGGGTGAATAACTTATAAATTAAAAGAAGAGTATGACTGAAGAAGATAATCCAACTAGAGGGAAAGAAAAGAGAGAAAAAAAGAATGTAGAGCACATAGGACATATAGAAAGACCTTAATAAGATGGCAAATTTAAACCCAAATGTAAAAATAATTTCCTGACATGGAACATGACTAAATTTTTCCACCAAAAGGCAAAGATTTTGAAATCTTCAGACTTATTTTGGATAATAATTGAAATTCAACTATATACTGTTTACACAGATGCACCTAGAGCTAGCTAAAGGATAGGAAAAAAAATCACACAAATTAATAAAAGAATTAGACCAGATTTTAAAACAAATATTACTAGGTATAAAGGAAGATACTTGAAGAAATAAAAACATATGTCTACACAATAACTTGACATGAATGTTTATAGGGAAAAATTTCGTAATAGCCAAAAGATGGAAAACACTCAAGTGTCCATCAACTGAGGAATGGATAACAAATGTGGCATATTCATGTACTGGAATATTATCTAGCCACAAAAAGGAATGAAGCACTGATACATGTTACAACATGGACAAACATTGAAAACACTATGTTAAATGAAAGACACCAGTCACAAAATATCACATCTCATATAACTCCATTGACATGAAATGGCAAGAACAGGGACTCTATAGAGACAGAAAGTATTATTGGTTGCTTAGGGCTGTGGGGCTGCAGGAATGAGGGATTGGAATAGCCAAAGGGTATGGAATTTCCTTTGAGGTGATTAAAATATTCTAAAATTGACTGAGAACTGAGTGAGGATTACACATATCTGTGAATATACTCAGAACCATAGTTAGATGCATTATATGGATAATGATATAAAATTTAATTCACCACGAAGATACAATAATCCTACATTTCTATGTACCTGATAACTTGGTCTCAAATATATAAAGCAAAATGGACAGAGTCATATTACTGTACTTCAGATTCTCCTTCTCTTTCTGGGATCACAGATGTCTCAGAAATATGCTATCTAGTTCATTTATGGAGTCATTTTTAGACAGGGAGGCAGTTTAGCTAACACACTTCACTTGTATATAAAGATGTGTGTTGCAGATACTATCAGTGCCTGGCTGCATCTTCTAGTTACTCACTATTTCCCTATAATCGCAAGTACCGAAGGCTCTCTGCCTAAGGCCTTTGTCTGGCTACAGAACATGAGCCTGCATGTGGGGCATGCCAGAAGTGCCAGAGAGCTGATGCTCTCAGTAGCAACCCTTAAACAATGACTGGTATGAATTAGTGGATAAATACCCCCAACTCTCTTGCCTGTCAAGGGTTAACTCAGAGGTGTATGTTCTCCGCTACCTCCCAGAGATCTCCAGCAACACTGGTCTACCACAGTTGCCCACAGAGGGAATTGATTGATAAAATAGACTTTATTGGTTACCTTCCCTTTCCTACCTGATTTCCCCACTTCTTATAGGTATGCCTTGAAATCATCTTCCATAAACTATACTCAGATCCTTTTCTTAGGCTCCTTTCAGGGGAACTCAAACCAGATAATAAGCCTTTGGTTTAATGATAAGGATGTTGCTGCTATGTTATATGGCTTGGCTCTGAAGTGGCCTCTACTCCACCACCCAGCCCTTGACCATTTCTTATTATCCACGATCTCATATGTGTCTTTCACCTAGAGTATTCTTACTGTGGTTTTCTGTCTCCATAATTTACATCCTATTGCTTCTCCTTATAACCTGCTTATTAAGTGCAGAGCTCATCACTGCTTCTCTTCTACTCTCATATCTTCAGTGACTTCCAATACCCATAGAAGAAAATTCCAATCCTTGGCTGACATGCAAAGTCCTCTGTGATCTAGCTTCATTCACCTTTCAGTCATTTCCGTGCTCTAATGCTCTTCTTCTAAGCCAGTGCTCATTTCTCTACCATCTTCTCTCCTGTGCACCATGCTCCAATCGTTGCCCATTATGCACTCCCTCACGACAAGAAATAGAGTCCACAAGCCGTCCTTCAGGATGAGCTCAAAAGACCCTATGATTCCCTCCTCATGTCATTAGAGAAAGCTCTCTCTTACAGTGCGGCAAAATTGGTGACTGCTAGTGGATTTTGAGAACAGATGACATTGAAATCATCCAGGACAAAAGCTGGGTCCTTCTTATTGTTTATAAGACAAATTTGCTGTGAATTTTCAGCCAGTTCCCTAAACTTCCTGGTTCTCAGCTACTATAACAACACAGTTAAGTACTTTTGACAAAAATCAGCATTTCTCTAAACAAGGAAGTGATATAGTTCTTCATTTTGCAGACTGCCTTGGGCACTGTGTAGTCTTTAGCATCTCTGAGTCATGGCACCGTGTTGGAGCACCTGTAATAACTGTTACAAAGAAAAAGACTAACACAATTCAAACACTCCATGAGCATTTTCCCTAGACTGGGTGATTCCTTAGGATCTTCCAGCTTGAATACCTTTGCAATCCTCTGGTGGGTATGTCAGTATCACTGGTGGTCCAGAACCACAAGAAGCCTGCGCAGTGGGCCAATGATGGGGAAAAAGATGAAATCCAGCTAGAGACAATGGCCAGGCCATATCTCGGCCTCTGAAGATAGAACTAGGATCCCAGAATTCACAGGGGCATGAACTCTCAGTTGACTCTGGCTAGCCTCCCAGGCTGGAGTTTCTGTCTGCTCTGATGGACAGGAGTCCAGATAGCAGGTGATGTTTGCAGTGAGGAGGGGACCACCCATAAAAGGCCTCCGTGGCGGGGGCTGCCTGGGGCTGGCAGGGCAAGGGCTGGACCTGGTCAGTCAGCAGCACAGAATGTCAGTGGAGCCAGGATTGCAAGTCAGAAAGGCTGTTTTCCCACAGGGGTCATCACGAGAGGCTGGGTAGACAGGAAGTTGGGAGACAACTGATTTGGGGCGCAGAAGTGGGCTCAAGACTGGCCACCAGAATGTGGGCAGTAGTGAGAGGCAGCAGAATGGTGGTGAGAGTGCTCCTGCTGGGGGAGGTTGCAAACACACCTGGTTGTCAGGCTGGGGGTGGGGGTGGGGCGGGGCAGAGATGAAAGATGGCAACGACAAAGTGACTTCTCCTCAAAGGTGGATTTATGGCTGGGGTTCTGGGGAAACCAGAGTGTTGCCCAATGTTGAAAGCTCAGGGTGAATTTCAGGAGGTTCTGGGAATTGGTCCATTCACTGATTCACTGCATCATCCGTCAACAAGCATATCTGGCCCTGGAATGAGACCACCCCAGTCTTGTACGTGTTCTGGGACCACAGTTCATGTGGTAAGAGGTGCCAGAACCTTGGTCACTGGTGTATGAGGAGGTTGGAACAGGAAGGATTTGTCAGCATTTATCCATTCTGGTCCAGGGGAAGCTGCTCTGAATAGATGGATGGTAGGTGATGGGGGGCAGGGTGGAGGCCGAGGCGGGAGGAGGGAAGAAAAGGGCAGTGCCAGGTCCCTGATCTCACCACATAACCACTCTGTGAGTTGGAGGTTTTGATTTCCCCCATTTTGCAGATGAGCAGAAGGGGATTTCTTCAGGCCCTCAGCCTGGACAGTCCTGAGAATCTCCAATTGCCTTTGCTTCGTCTTTCTTTTTAAAAATTTATTATTATTTTTTATTTATATCCTTTACATTATTGTATATTCCCCGTAGGTTACCCACTACAAGTTCACCCGTGAACCATCACCATAGTCCCTTGTGCTCTTTTCTCCCCTGTTTTGGTCCCTCTTCCTCCCCCTCCCCTGCAGAATGTCTCTTATTTATGATTGCCTGCTAGTTTTTGTTTTTGTTTTGTGTGTTATTTTCTCCTTCTGATCTCTTATTTGGCTCCACTATATTCCTCCTATAAGTGAAATGGTTCGATATTTTTCTTTTTCCTTCTGGCTTATTTCGCTGAGTATGATCCTTTCTAGCTCCATCCATGTTGCTGCAAATTGCATGTGTTTATCAAGTTTTGATTGCTGAATAGTATTCCATTGTATACATGTACCACATCCTTAAACAACTAAATATGGAACTTCCATAAGACCCAGGAATTTCACTCCTCGGAATATACCCAAAGGACACAAAAACATTAATTCCGAAAGGACACATGCACACCTATGTTTATTGCAGCACTATTTACAATAGCTAAGATATGGAAACAACCCAAATGCCCCCAAATTGATGTTTGTCCTTGCTTCTAATAGCTGGAACATCTCCACCTGCAATCTTTAGATCTCAGGGGCGGTTGCTGCCGGGGGCCATCCTCAGTGTCCACTGTGGTTCTTCTGACAGCAACATCTATCCCTATGGTAACACCATTCATCAGTTTTCTACAAGTCTGGCTATATGGCCAGTCTCCTAGCCATATATATTTACTAGAAAACTGATACAACTAAATTTTTGAACTTTTCACACCAAGGATCAAGGGATTTGGTGGGGTAGCCTCTAAGGGTCTTTGCTTGTTATGTGTCTCACACGACTCTCAGCCATTCAAGTACATGAGCTCATTCAATCCTCATACCAACCCAGGAGAAAGGCGCCAACGTTAGCCCCCCTACACAGAAGAGAAGAGAGGCCGGAGGGGCTAGGTGATTTGCCTCTAGTCTCACAGCTCACTGGCAAAGAAGGACTCAAATCCAGGCACACAGGCTCCAGAAGTCTGGTGAGGGGCTGCCTGAAGCAGGCTGTCCCCCACCAAGGATATAGGGTCCTCAATGCCTGCAGTCAACTTCTGGCTACACCACCCATTAGCTGAGTGACCTGAAACACATCCCTTAGTCCCTCTGAATTCCTATTTTCTCCTTGGTTGAATGGAAGGGTTGACCTGCGTTATCCTGAGCTCTGTTCCGGCTCTGACATTTCAAGAGGTTCATCAGGCTAAAATAAGCAGCAAGAGCCGCACTGTGGTTGGGAAAGGGCAGCCTGGGACGTGCGTGCATGGAAGCTGGGAGGTTCTCGGTGGTGAGGGGGCGTGCAGGGCTAATTGTGAGTGCATGAGCTCAGCCAGGGGCTGCTTTCTCCCCTCTGCCCACAGCTGGTTGTGAGTCATTGACCGGTCATCGTCCCCACCGGAGCTACCGGAGACAGGGCAGGCCCTGAGTGTGGACGGAGGACAAACCCAGCTAGCCTCAACCTGGTCTCAGTCTTAGGGGACCCAGGGGCCTGCCTGCTCTTCCAGTCCCTGTCTAGATGCTACTGGAGGCCAGCTAGGATGGCCTCCCTCTGCCTCCCTGAGCAGAACACCCCTTTCTATCTCTGTTCTGCCATCCTAGCTCCTGTGCTACTCAGTTCACACCAGTGAGCCCCAACTTTGTGCCAGGGATGGGAAAGAGATGGGGAAGGTGTGAATCCTGCTCTCGGGAAGCCTATAGGTAGGGGCCAAAACTTCCTGGATATGCCCAGGATGACATGTGTCTTGAGCTTCCGAACCTGCTGGGGGGATAGCTCAGCAAAAGGGTACCTGCCCCTACCTAGAGTTAGGGCTACTGAGGTGACCAACACCCCACTCCCCACCCCCCACCTCTGTAGGTTAGTTTTTTTGCCAAGTGAAGCCAGGTGCCAAGTTTCTCTTTTCTAATCCCAATCTAGACCCCAGGAGGAAGGTACCAGAGGAATCTCTGACCTCAGGACAGACTCATGCCAAGGGGTCATCCCTGGGAAAGGTGTCCAAAGGGGGTTTTGGACTGTGAGCTCCTAGGGATTTGGGTGGTGTGAGGAAGGGAGTCAGAACTGAGCTAATCCCAAATATCCCTCTCCTTGCCCTGCTAGGAACATCATCCAGCAGGACAGGTCAGGTGCTGCGGGTGGAATCGAAGTGCTTCCTGTATGTGCATGAAGGGCTGGCACTTCTCACTAGACGGAGCTCGGAGGTCGGGGCCTGTGGCTCTCGCTGTCCATCTGGGGCTGGCACAGGTGAGCGCACACTCTTCTCTGAGACAAAGGTCGGATGTCTCCTGCGTAGTGTGTAAAATGGTGATAGTAGTCTCCCTTCCTCCCTCCCTCCCTCCCTCCCTCCCTCCCTTCCTTCCTTCCTTCCTTCTTTCCTCCTCCCTCCCTTCTTTCCTTCCTTCCTTCCATCCCTCCCTCCTTCCCACCCTTCCTCCCTCTCTTCCTTCCCTTCTTCCCTCCTTCCTTCTTTCCCTCCTCCCTTCCTTCCTTCCTTCTTTCCCTCCTTCCTTCTTTGCTTCCTTCCTTTCTTCCCTCTTTCCTTCCTCCCTCCCTCCTGCCCTCCCTCCCTCCTGTCCTCCCTCCTTCCTGCCCTCCCTCCCTCCTTCCCTTCCTCTTTCCCTCCTTCCCTTTATCCCTTCCTCTCTCCCTTAATAGAAATTTATGGAGTTTCTGTTATACCACCAAGAAAACAATAACAAGCAGAAGCACAAACAGCCCTGACCTCACAGAGCTTACAGTCTAGTTGGGGAGACACCATGAAAGGAACAATCACTTAGGTAACTGTGAAGCCACCACTGATAAGTGCTAACCTGAGAGCAGGGCAAGGCAATAGGTGGAGCATTATAAAAATGTGTTTGTGCATGTGTGGTGTGCATGGTCTGTCTGCGTACGTGTGGGTGGAGCATATGGGGTTGTGGGAATTGTCCACTAGGCTCTGCGGTTGGCTGGCACTCATCTTTTGGCACTAATAACCTGTCCTTGGGATGGCCACCAGAATGCTAGATGAGGCCCCTCTCCACCTGCCTTACCTGACAGCCACACCAGGTGGCCCCATCTGCCCTCCTACCTGCCTGCAGGGTCCACACTCACCACCCAGCCCCCTCTGAGCTGAGCAGGCAGCTGGCTGGATTGTCCCCACAGTTCCCCGTACTTTTGCCCAAAGGTCTCCCCGCTGCTGGGGCCACCCCCTCTGCACTCATCTGTTGTCTCATCACCTGTCACCCCCTCCTTATCCAGATTCAGTTTGAACATGAATTCCTCCAGGAAGTCCTCCTAGAATCTCCTCCGTATTCACACAGACTGCAGGATCTAAGGGTGCATATGGGATTTATCACAGTGTTTTTGGAGGCTAAAATTTCAATACATCTTATTTAAATGAAGGGAAAATATCCATGATTTTTCTGGGAAAATAACTCCATTTGACACAGGGTTCGAGGAGGGTGGGGGAGATGAGATATGTGAATTTCCTATCTCTGTGCTGGACATGTAACAGATGCTCCTTTAATGTTTATGGATACATGTTCTTTTCTGTTTAACAATATTGTACACATTGGGCGTCCTTTTGGCCCCAAAGCATGACTGACTTCTTGTAGCTCAGGTCTCCACTTAAATGTCACTTCCTCATGGGGACATTCTTTGAACACCCCACCTAAAATAGCCCCACCCAGCCCAATGCCTGCCACTCCACGCTGCCTTAGCATGATCTGAGTCTATTCTTTTTTTACTTATTGGTCATCTGTCTTTCCCTCCCTTGAATGTGAATGCCACGAGGGCAGAGACCTGGGCTGACTTTTCCATTCCCCCATTCCTCTAGCCCAGGCGCCTGGCTCACAGCTGCACCCAGGAGATTCCAGGGCCAAGGCTGGGAAGTCTCTGGGGGACAAAGACCAGAGGGGTGTGTGTGTGTGTGTGTGTGTGTGTGTGTGTGTGTGTGAGAGAGAGAGAGAGAGACAGAGAGAGACAGAGAGAGAGAGACAGAGAGACAGAGAGCGCTCGAGAGAGACAGAGACAGAGATGGTGCAGTATCTCTTCCCCACCTTCATTCTACATCCCAGGGATGTGAGAGAACTGGGGGTGACTCTGGCTTCTCCCCCAACATTTCTGGAGGGAAAACAGGAACAATAGCTTTCCAGGCTACCTGGGGGCATAAGGGAAGGGACAGCATCTCCTTTGCCTGATGGCCCTGGGTGGCTGTGGTGACAGGCATTTCTTAGCACCCCTGAGAACATCCCACCTGCTGACAAGGAGGGACTGGGGTACATCTGCTGTCCCTCCACTTTGGAGAGACCTGCCCTAACCTGGGATCCAGGACCAGACATGCCTCCTGTGGTGCCATTTTTCTTTCCTGTATAGCACCTATGTCCCTCTCCTTACTGCTGCCTCCTGTCACTAGTGCCTGAGGTCCCCTCCCACCTACATTCCCTGTTGGCACCAAATTCTCACATTTTCAGCTTTGGAGGTGCTGTGAGTTTCCCTGTGTCTTATGCAATGAGGTACGCGCCCCTGTGGGGCTTCCTAATGCTCATCCTCACCCCTCTGTTACTGTGGGGGCTGGGGGAGCACCAGTCCCCTAAACCCCACCCCTCCCCTGCCACTCTGGCCCTGCCAGAGGCTCCCACCCACACCCACCCCACTGGCTCAGAATCCGGCTTGGATCAGGTTCCTGCCCACCAGCCTCAGCAGGGCTACCCCTTGTGGAAGGGGCTCTTTCTACTAGCTCAAGCCCCCTAACTTTTACCCCATAGCCCTGTTCCCTAAATCTCAGTGATTCACAATCAGTGTCTCATCCTCAGAACTGTCAGCTCCCAGGCTCCAGAACTCTCAGCCTTGGCAGGTTACAGAATGTTTGTATAGGAGAGGATTTCAGGGTTCAGGGGTTTGTGTGGTATGCTCGGCAGAGTGCCCTGGAGCTGGTGTGTATGTGTGTGCATCTGTGCGTGCGTGCGTGCGTGCATGTGTGTGTGTGTGTGTGTGTGTGTGTGTGTGTGTGTGTGTGTGTGATGATGATGGACTCAATGCTGGGGATTTGGGCTCCCCTCCTGTTCTGACCATTGAGTCTCAAACATTTTCCTGTGTTGTCAGTGGAGATTTCACCTTTCAAATGAAATGATCCATTTCTTTTTTAAAGAAAGAAAGGTTTGAATGCCATGAAAACCAGACAAAACTCACTTTACTTACAGGGAAACCAAGGCTCAGAGGAGCAAATTGTTCCTCAAGGTCACAGTGAGATCATCGGCAGAGCTGGTACCATACCAGGTGGCCTGGCTCATAAGCTGATGTTTTTGCCAAGACCAGCTGAAATGTCCCTCTCAGGAGGGCAGGTGGGGATGGAGCGCAAGGAAGGCCCTGTCCAGAGAAGTGGGTTAAGGTCATGGCCTCCCCACACCTCGGGGCCCCTGGGAAATGCCAGGCGGAATAATGGACAAGTCACTAAGTTCTTAACTGGAAGCCTCAGGTTTTGGGGTGGGGAGGGGCAGGATGAGGGAGAAAGAGGAAGGAAGGCAAGGGACAGGAGTTCATTCTCTGGGTTATCCCCCTCCTGCCCCATTAATGCATCAAATGTCTTTCCATCAGTTTGAGATTGTTTCTAAATTCTCCCCCAGCCCCCAAGCACCTAGAACCTGGGGTCTGGGTGTTCCTGAAATGGTGACTTCTGGAGTGAACGATGTAAAGTGAAAGGGGCCAGGATTTCTGCCTCAAGAGTCCTGTGGACACCTCTCTACTGATAACAGCAGAAGTGACACAGTATGGGACTCTGGGGTACTTGTTGTGTCTCCCCCCACACCCCCAGTTTCTAGCAGGCATCTGGGAAGATGGTGCTGAATGAATGGATATGTCTACCCTCCCGCAGCCCCTCTATAATCACCAAACTTCCCCACCCCACTGCCCTATCTGTGAAGGGATGACAAGGACTGAGTTATTCTTAGTATGTTTCATTCATCTAACCATGACCAACCAGTTCCAGAGGGAATGCCTGGGTGCAGTGGAGGACCAGAGGGGTGGGGTGGGGTCAAATGGGGGAGAACCCATTACCTTCAAGGAGGCCCAGTCAGAGAGGGAGACACAGCCCTACCTGGAGGGAGCCTCTTGGGATGTCAGATTCTACCCCACATCGCACTCCTCCAGCTCTCGGTGAGATCCCAAGCTGAGGGGACAGCTCCGATATCCTGCCCTCCTCATCTCATGGCAGAAAATTAGCTGTCATCTGCTGGAGAAGATATGGTGCATACTTAAGACAAAGACTGAAACTCAAGATGAAAAAAGGGAGTACCAAGGAGGTAACCAGAAGTAAGTGCAGCCACCACATGTGGGGAGCCTAAAGAAGGGCTCCCAGGGACACTCTAGTGCACGAGCTGACCAAGAATCATGCAGACTCCAAAGGGGTGGTGACAGTGCCCAATGTGGTCCTGGTAGCTGAGGAAAAGTGTGAAGGCACAGGCTGAGTGGGCTGGTCTAAATCAGGGGTCTCAATGTGTCTTTGGAGACTAGTCTGGCCACACTGTCCTTTCCAATGGGGAGGGCAATCAGAGAGCCTGCAAGGTCTGTAGGTTCTCACATTCAATATAAAAACCACACACACACTGCAGGCCAAACAAAACCTCACTAAAGATTAAACTTGGTCCAAGGCCACGTGTCTGCAACCCCCTGGACAGCGGGAAAGAATTCCTGATAGAGGAGCGTTTGGAGCCTGGTTTAGATAAAGAAGCTGACAGTCAAGTTGCACCATTGGTCCTGGCCACCAGGTCTGGCTTCTCTGTCCTCAGGGCCCCCTCCCAAGGGGATGGGGTGTGCAAGGGATGAGGAACTTGAGTCGCTCCTCAGCACCTCCCTTGTCCAGGGCTCCAGATCTGTAATGGGGGATAGCATCTTATTTTTTGGAGAAGGTAATTCTCTGCCAGGGGAAGGAGCTAGTAGTATTGTAAAATTACCCCTGAAAGAACTAATCTGGACGGCTGGAGGCTTTCTTTGAGAGCCTTTACTTTTCTGTGACTCCTCTGCAAAATGGGAATACTGTTGCCCTGGGGCCCTATCCATATAGCTTCCCTGGACAGTTTCCAGTTGATCTCAGTATCTCTGTAAACGAAATGGGTCCCTGCCCACCCCAAACCCCCAATCTCCTAGTTCTTTCCAGCAGAGATCTTGAAGACAGTAGGTTTAAGAGAGGGAAGGGGCTGTCTCCCAAGCCTTCAGAGCTCTGGGCCGAATCCGCACCTCCCCTCTCCACACCCCATGGCTGAGTCTCAGAGCTTTCTCCTGGGACTGTGGAGCAGTCCCTGGAGGCTGCAGGAGGTGGCGGCCGGTGGAGCCAACGCGCGCGCTCCTCGGGGCTGGGGAGAGGGGACAGGTTTTTTGGCCGGGGAGGGGCGGCCTAATTACGGCGCATTGGCCCAGAGCCGCGGTTCGCAGCGGACGAGCGCTGCGGTGGGTAATTAGAGCGCATTAGCCGTGACCCTGAATCCTGTAATTTATCCGCGCGCTCCGGGTGTGTTGTAGGAGGTGAAGCGACGTGGGCTCGGCTCTGAGTCAGGCTCTCGGAAGCCCGGGTGGGGACGCAGGGGGCGGCAGAGGCAGCGGTGAAAAGACTCCCGTCGAGGGAGGCGCTGGCGCCTTTCCCTGACACCGAGTCACCTGTCCTGGGACGCCTCGCGGAGCGCGCAGCTGGCGGACAGAGAAGGGCGTGGCCAGGGGCGTGGTCCGCACCACCTCCCGCCTCCAGGGGGCGCTTCCGGGCGCAGAGGCGCTTTCCCTGGCCTGAGTCTGATCCCCCGCACCCAGCCATGTGGCCTGCTCTCTGAGCGCAGGTGGAACTGAAAAAGAGGATGCAGATGCAACGCGCGAGGCAGAGATCCCCGATTTCCATAGAGACAGGCAACTGACCTAGGACAGCGATAGAAAAAAAGTCAGAGACATCAGAAGGCAATGGGGACGCTGGTGGGAGCCGAGCTCTGAAATCAATTCTGGGGGAGCAGGGAGGAGCCAGCGGGAGGCAGAGGCTGGGAGGGGAGTTTATTTATTAGCCAGATTAGCTAGTATTAATGGGGGAGCAGTGGTGGCCGGCGGCGGCGGGGACATAGCTGGCATAGCTGGCATAGCGGCGGGGCCTCCTGCAGCGCGGGGCTCTGGCGGCTTCAAAGGGGCTTAAAGAGGCCCGTGGTGGCACTGCCACGGCCCCACGGGGGAGGGAGTAGGCGCGGGCGGAGAGGGGGGGAGAAGGCGGCCATTGTGCACTGGGGGATTAGGGATCTGGCCTGGAAGGAATTTTAAACTGCTGCAAGCCGGTGCCCCTGTACTCCCCTCTCGGCCACCCCTGTTCTCCAGAGCAGAAGCACGCTGAGATGTTTACCTGAATTTACTGTGTCTGGGGTCTGCCCTCTTCCCTCAGACTGGAGGCATCTAGGGTTGACAGATTTGACAAAAATACAGGATGTCCAGTTGAATTTGAGTTCCAGATAAAGATGAATTTTTTAAAGTATATGTATGATCCCAATATTGTATGAGATGTATTTATACTAAAACAGGAAAGTATTCATTGTCTATCTGAAATTCACATTTAACTGGATGCCTTTTTTTTTTTTCTCTAGCAGCTTTAAAGGCACCGCAGTGTCTAACCTAAGTCTGCAGCCGATTGGAGGCTCCAGGAAAATTCATCTGGCCTCTTCTGAAACCTCAAAATGCAGGATTCCTGAAGCGTGTCCTGTGCCTCACCCTTCAAAATAGAGGTCTGAAGGCAATACATGTCTCTCCCATTAGACTAGAAGTTTCCTGAGGACAGGGGCTGAATTTCACCTCGGACTAGAGCTGGAGGTCACTCTCTGAGTCCCCTTCATCAACTGGGGGTTCCCTGAGGGCACATCTGTCCCCTTTCTCTCAGGCAGGTGGAACCCCTCTCCCATTAATGTAGCTTCCTGCCCACAGGGGGCGCTAGGGGTTCAGAGGTCTAACCTACAGACAGTTGGGTCATGTTTATGGGGACTCAGGGTTGCAGGTTCTCTGGGGTTGATGCACTGGAGGTTTGGGAGTGAGACCCCTACCCGCTGTGGCTCCTGACCCGGTCCTGACCATTGCTCCTCTAGAAGCTGTGGCCAACATGTGGGAGAAGATTTGAGTCTGGTTACCCACAGTTTCTACCAGGAAGGGACAGTACAGCCCTTGGTGCACATGGGGCTACCTCCTCTGTCCTCATAACCATGGCAGCTCCTCCACCAACAGCACTAAATCCCACTGCACAGCTTTTGCTTGTGCTGTTCTCTGCCTGAAGCACCCGTCCTGTCCTAGAGGACAGCTAGTCTTACCACTTCTGGTGCCCCGGCCTTCAGCTAGGTACATATGGCCAAGTAGGCTGCTTGTGTTTGGGGTCTTCTGGTGGAAAAAACCTTCCATCTAATCCCTCCATCATCACCAACTTGGGCCACAGGAGCTAGAGAGGGGAGACAGGGGGCATGGGTAGAGATGCAAAGGTGGGGGAAGTGGAGGTGGAGGGAAAGCAAGAAGTCTCTATCACCAGCTCCTCCCCCTCAGCCTCTGTAGCCCCTTCCCAAATCCCTTCATCCCCAGGGGCCTCTGAACTCTTTTTTTCTTGAAGCCGAGGGAAGTCCTGTAGGAGCCCTTTCCCACGGTCACAGCCTCAAACACCCCCACCCCCTTATCCTTTGGACACGGCCACCTCAGCCTCTGCAGAGCCCACCCTGTCCCTGCAGGGCCCCCTCCTTGGGTCAGAGCTCTGGTTTCCTCCAGTGGCATCATCACCCCACTCTTTAGGCTGCCCAGTCATCAGGTCAGCAATTAGCTACTTCCTCTCTGCTGCATGAGGCCACTGAACGTCACAGCCCCTCCCTCAGCCAGCCCCTCGCAGGGAGTGCTGGGGGTGCTCCCTCCCTTTGTAGTCTGTGCCAAGTCCTGGGGCGACCCCCCCAACCTACTGAGTGCTGGGATAAAGAGCCTCTCATCTAGGAAGCTGGGAGCTCCTTGCACTCTTGGGGGCGGGAGAAGCTGCTCTGCTGCCTCCTCCCCCAAGTCACCCTACCCTGCCTGGGTGGGGCTATGGTGGCTCAGGGGCACCTGTGGCCCAAGTGGGTGGGACTTGAGACCCTTCAGTTGTCACTGTAGCTAGTCAGAGGCAATTTTCACTGTGCTCTCACCTGCAGCGACCTGAGGATGATGGCAGTTCTTTGGGGAGGGGGGAGGAATAAGGAGTCACTCTACGCTCAAACATGGAGGGGGTGGATTCTTCAGGAACACTCACACTGGCTCATGCACTTATCTCCAGGCACAGTCTCAGGTACAACTGGTGCTTGTATGTCCCACGCAGATCTGCTCTCACGTGTCCCTGGTGCGCATGCCTGTCTGGAGGTGCACGGGTTGCCCAGACATCCCTCTCCAAAGGGTGCTCGCAAACCCACCAACGTATTCACAGATAAGCTCACCGCCACACCGGACACCCCCAGACACTGCAGAGTCTGGTGGAGGAGAGGAGAGCCCACTCCCTTCCCACCCACCCCCAACCCCACTGGCCCGGGAAACTGGGGAAGGGTGGGAGGGACTGCATTTTGGGGGTGTGTATGTGGTCGGCAGGTGGCTGCAGTGGCAGACGCTGTGGACTGAGTGTGGAGGAGGGTGCAGATTTTTCAGAGAAAATAAAAGAATTCCAACAAATAGGAACAAAATGTGTAATCTTAAGCCTATCATTTAACTCCTTAGAGCCTCAGTGATAGAGTCTATGAAATGGGAATGATGAGAGCACCATGTAAACCTGGCTGTGAAACTTAAATGAGATAACCACCTCAGAGCAGTGTCTGAGTTGACGTTACTCTTGAGAAGATCCTCCCTGTGTCCTGTCAGTGGGTTCTGGGTTTGCCTAGAAATACCATCCTCACACTGTGCCTTCCTGGACCATGCGCTTGGACTGTCTGTCTGTTCCTGGGGATCAGTCCCAACAGAGACGTGGCAGGTGATTGGGCACTACTTCCTATTGGCCTGGGGCGGGGGACTGGGTGGGGCTGGCTGCCTGCCCTGCCCCTACCTGGTTGGCACAACAGGTAGCTGGATGCTGGCTTCCAGCTACCCCTGGCAGGGGTGAGTCAGCCAGTGCCTACCAGTCTAGGCGAATGGGGCACAGGGAGCTGGGTGGAGGGGCCTTCTAGGAACGTCCCTGGAAGAAGACCTGAGAGCAGGCGCTGCTGCTCTGAGCTGCTGCCTCAGCTTGCCTCCCATTTCCAACTCAGCAAAGAGCCTTGTTCTGGCTTCTCACTGTTCCTTCACCTAATTCATGAGGTGAGGCCCCACGTGCCTACCTGGGCTAGGCCCAAGCATCTTTTTACCCACAGCAGGGAGCCAGGTCTGTTGCATCATGCTGCCTTGCCACCCTTCTCAGCCTGTTGAGCCAGGTGTCCCAGCCATAGACACGGGGGTACAGGTCCACACATACTCATCCACCTGTTCACGCCCATGTAAGCACAGAGACACCAAAGCAGACACATTCTCACCAGCACACCACACACATTGTATTCCCTCACATTTACCCCGCCCCCCCCCCCGACATAGTTATAATCACTGCTATTGGCTGCGTTGTGTCCCCCACAGATATGTTGAAATCCTGACCTCCCAGTATCCGGAAATATGACCTTTGTTGGATATAGGGTCTTTGTAGATGTAATCCAATTTAGACAAGATTTTTTTTTTTTTTGTGGGATAAAGGTGGACTCTAAATCCAATGATTGGTGTCTTTTAGGGAGATAAGGATTTGTAGACACAGAGACATGGAGCCACACAGGGAAGAGGGCCATGTAACAATGGGAGCAGAGATTGGAGTGACGCAGCTACAAGCCAAGGATTGCTGGCAACCAGAGAGGCATGGACCACATTCTCCTTCAGAGGCTCCAGAAGGAACATACCCAGTCAGCATTTTGATTTCAGTCTGGCCTCCTTAACTGTGAGAGAATAAAGATATGTTGTTTTAAGCCACCAGTTCTGTGGTAATTTGTTATGACAGCAATAGGAAATAAATACAATCACACACACGCACACACACATACCACTCACACTTGCATGTGCACCTGACTCTAGACTCAGTGATGAGTTTGGTGGAGTGCCAACCTCATCAACTTCAGCTTTTGGGGCTGCTCTGTCTCTGTCTCTTCCTCTACCTTGTCTGTTGGATCCAGAAATGTTCATGGCCCAGGGCAGGGCTCAATAACTTTTAATTCCTTTTTTCATCCCCAGAGCTCTTGACAAGGCACTCCTCCCCCCGCCCCCGCCCCTCTCCTGCTCTCAAGAATGGGTTGTCATGTTCGTGGGCACCAA
Source organism: Scalopus aquaticus (assembly GCA_004024925.1). Classification (NCBI taxonomy): domain Eukaryota; kingdom Metazoa; phylum Chordata; class Mammalia; order Eulipotyphla; family Talpidae; genus Scalopus; species Scalopus aquaticus. The sequence continues at coordinate 55,663 of PVIJ01000713.1, read as the reverse complement.
AAGACATGTCTAATAATGTTAATTGCTTCTGTAATCATATTAATTAAAAACTGGAAATAACCTAATGTCCATCAACAGCAGAATAGATAAATAGATTGTGGCATCACTGCTCAGAGGAAAGCTACTCAGCCATGAAAAAGGAAGAGTTAGTGCTGCAGGGGGATCATGGATGCCTTCAAAGATCTTACGGTGAACAAACTGGGACCAGACACAAAGAGTACATACTCTAGGATTCCACTTGCCTGAGATTCAAGAATAACAAACCAATCAGTGATGATATAGGTCGGAATAGTGGTTACCTCTGGGGGATGGGATGGACTGGGAGAGGCTTGAGGGAGCCTCCTGGAGTCTGGAAACACTCTGTGCTTGATCTAAGGGTTGTCACATGGGAATATACATATGCACAGATTCACTAAGCTGTACCTTAAAGATTTGTGCTATGAGTTGTAATCCTCGCATCTTAATAAAAAGTAAAATTTAAAAACTAGGTCCTCATGCAGCCAACGACCAGAACCCTGGTGGCTGCAGAGCCTGCCTTGTCCCCACGTTGCTCTGCTGTCCTCAAGCCTGGGGTTGCTGGTGTGGCTGCCTTTCCAGGACATTTGTTTACTGTAAACATGGAGCCTGGGACTCTCTGGGGTAGGGAGGCAGGGGTGGGACTGGGGAGTGTCAAGGCCACCAGATGTTACAGAGATGACCCAACTCTGGGTGGGAATGATAGGTCCACTGGATCCCACTACAATGTACTTCCCCAATTAAAGATCATTTGTGATGAATTCTTCCCCCAAAAAGCCCCTACTGGAGAACAGCCGCCTTCTCCCCAGCTTTTGCTGTCTGACAGGCTTTTGCTAAACACCTTTGCCATTTCGCAGTGCTGCCATTTCACAGACAAGGTGTTGAGCAAATTCCCAAGGTTACATAGGAAGCTCAGCAGAGGGAATTTGGCATGATAATTCCATCAGACTGGGGCTCCCCGAGGCAGGCTGTCTCCCCCTTATTTGAACTCCGGGATTTCTAAGCAGGAGGTATTAGAAGAGGAGCTTGTCATGAACTTGACTGTCACAGGGCTGGCACTGTCACTCCTGGGGTGACTGGGAAGGGGCTGTTGACCGATGCCGCTCCCTTCCCACAAGCACAGACTCACCCCTGTGCTCACCCCATGCTACCTGCTGTGTGCACTAGTTGGGGACCATGATCTGGAGGGCGAGGGAAGGTGTTGGAGGGAGGGTATGGATCAGAGGAACCGCCCTTTGGGCTGTGCTGGGATAGAGCCCGAGGCCAGTCCCACCCTTCCTTCCTGGCCCTGCCCACCAGAAGTTAGGACACCAGCTGAGCGATGCCAGCTCCCAGGGTCATGCTGAGCTGAGAACTGGGCCCTGCCCTTTGCTGGGAGGACAGCTTGGCCAGGGGCTCATTTAAGGAGGTGGAGGGGCAGAGTGCAGGGCGGCCCCAGGTGCTTCTCACCCAGCTCACACCCTGTGGCAGGAGTTGGGTCATATGATGGGGGCGAGCGGCAGGTGTAATAGGAGCCGCCACCCTCTGGCCTACCCTGTGACTATATTAGGTTCTGTGCCCAGCCTCCCCTCTCTCCCACCCCTGCGACTCCTCCCTGAGGGATCCTGCACTGCAGATTAAAGGGTTATTCTTCTCCCTGATACCCAGTGTCTTGGGAAGGGGGCAGGGCCTAATGGGGCCAGAGCTTGCAGCTGGGGGAGCAGAGGCAGTACATTTAGGTGTTGGGTGCTAATGAGCTGCAGAGGGAAGTGCCAGGGAAGGAGGCTGCCTGCTCCTGAGACTTTATCACCCCTCACACTCAGTTATCCCCCCACTGCCACCCACACACATCACCGAGGGCTCACAAGGGCACATGCAGAACAGGTTCACCATTGGAGCTTTGACACTCTTCTGGGCCAGCCCCATGCACCCATGCACCCCCAAGAGCCCATCATCATCCTCATAACCCTGTTCAGTTGTTCATGTCTACACACTCAACTGTTCATGCAGACCCCCATACACACCACACCCCCGTTCACCATTTCTCCTAGCCCCTCCATAGTACAGAGGGACTGCAGAGGCATAGGGAATGTAGTCTGAGGGTCACAGGACTTTTGCATCCCCAAACTAGATCTAAGGGGTCAACTCTCTCTCTCACCAACCACAGTGGGACTCAGTATCTCTGGGTTAGGGGCCAGGAGCCCAAAGAAGTCCTGCCGTTTCCTCAGAGTGATAGCAGGGAGCAAGGTAGGGTTTATTAATAAACTAGCTCCTGACTGGAAAGGGTTGTGCAGAAGCTCAGAACTCAGAACAATCGCAGCAAAACTTTCCAGGAATGTCACCGCAAAGCAAGCCTTCCTCTGACTCCAGGATTATTTCCCACCCCTGACTTCATCCCCTTGGTGTGTGGGGCTCCCGCCAGGCTCCGCTGGCTCTGCCCCGCAGGCCTGCTGTCACTTGGCAGCTGATATCTGGCTTGGCCACTGCCCAGAGGAGGTCACTGCTTGTCAGTGGTGGAGCCAGATTAGAACTGCTTCCTCTGTTATACAGCACTGTGACTCCCCACTCCCCAAAACTGGGGACGGCTGAACCTCTGCTTGCCACCCACCTATGGCATCCTGATCCTGCCCTGACACCCCACTCCCACTGGGGAGGAGCCCTGAAAGCGGAGAACCCAGGCCGGCTTCCTGGCCACGTGACCTTGCGCAAGCAGAATGTGACTTGTCTGTGGCTCATTGTCCTTATTTATAAAACGAGGACAAAAATGCCCATGTAGGACTACTGTGAGGACTAGGAATATTTGCTACCTTCTGTAAACTGTAAAGGGCTACATAAGAGGGTTAAAAAAATGGTGTTTACATTCTTGCCTCCACCACTAATTCCATTCCCATCCTCATTGCCATCACTAACACCGTCACCGTCACCGCACCTTTGCACTGCACTGCCACCAATATTTCCAGCACCACCACTGTGCTATCACCACCCGATTATTCCAAGAACATCTATTCAATACCTACTCATTCGAGGTCATGTGAGAAGCCTTTTGGAGAGAAGTCCTGCCCCACGGTCCTGCATTGGGACCTGCAAAGGTCCTGGTTCTGCACGTGCAGTGGAAACGGCCTGCATCTCTTGCTCCCTTTAAGCCCCGACACTCAGCCCATCTCAGCCAGGAGCCCTTCCTTAATCGACCCCGCCCTACTCCAAAGACTTCTGCACACTGTGCCTGGGTCAGCGTCACCCATCCCCTCCCTGGTGGCTGTGTGGGTGTGTGTGCTCACTCCCAACGCTGTTCAAACTGGTCTGTGTTTTTGGAGACTCAACCCCCATGATAAGGGAAATATAAGCAAAAATAAACAGGTAGGATGATCTCCAGCCTTTGCACAGGAAAAGAAAATGTAAGTAGATTAAAAAGACATCACGGTGATGGGAGAAAATGTTTATACATTATATAACCTACAAAGGGTTAATAGCTAAGCTATATATCCAAGTCTTATAAAAATTAACAATAGAAAAACAAATAACCCAATTAAATCAAAGGAAAGGGCAGCAGATCTAAACTGTTCACCAAAGATAATATTCAGAAGGCCAAAAACTACATGGGAAAATATTTATTATCAATTCTAATAAGAGAGAGATAGGTTAAAACCACAAGTGAGATACCACTTCACACCCTTGAGAATGGCACATATTAAATAGACCCCCAACAACAAGTACTGGAGAGGATGGGGACAAAGAGGAACGCTATCACACTGTTGTGTGGGAATGTAAATTGATGCAACCATTACGGAAACTGATGTGGATTTGCCTTAAAAAACTAAAAATGAATATACCCTGTGATCCAGCAATCTCATTCCTGGGAATCTATCCAAAGAAGCTGAAACCATCAGCTGCAAAAACTACAGGCTCTATGATGATTATTGCAGCATTACTTATAATAGCCTGGACGTGGGAGCCACTGAGCATCCATTGAGAGAAGACTAGCTCAAGAAGATGTGTTACAGCCACACTCCAGAACACTATTCAGTCACAAGAAAAGACAGATGCTGCTATTTACTTATAAAAACTGGTGGGCATTAATAAATCATGTGAGGTTTCTGAAGTTAAGATGGAGATGAGAGGAAGAAAGGGTGAAGGGGATATAGGGATGGTGGTAGGGAAAAAATTAAAAAAAATAATATCAAGGAAAAAATAAAGTTAATGTGTTCTTGAAGGAAAAAAAAAAGTCTGTGAATTCAGTCTCTACCCAGATCTATATACGATGTAGTGGCTCTGGGTCCCCATTCAGCGACTGTCGCTTTTTGTGTATGATCTTGGACAAGTTACTTTACCTCTTTGTGCCGCAATCTTTCCAACTGTGAATTGGGTTTAATACCATGTCTCACACAGTTGTGGTGAGAAGATATTGCTATCTCTAGCACTTAGAACAGAAGCAGACATATAGCAAGTGCTGGGTAAATATTACCTGGTGGTGGTGGTGGTGGTGTTAATATCATTATCATTATTATTTCCTATTACCAAGGCTTGACACAGGGCTATCCACTGTTAATGAGAATGAGCGCATTAATGGATACACTTATAATGGAAGAGAGGGGATTAGGCTTTCTGAGAACTGTCCTGCCCCCTGCCTATTCCCAGAGGTACCTGAGCCTGGGTGAGGAGTGGGCAGTGGGTTGGAAGGGCCCTGTAGGGAGATTGGCACCATGCAGAGCTCGCTTCACCTGCTGAGGAACCTCAGGCAAGTCATGATATCGCCACTTCAAGCCTCAGTTTCCCATCTGCAGAGCGGGTCACTGTGCGGAGATACTGTGGGGGGTTTGTCTCTGCTGACCTTGAAGTCAGGCACCACAGATAGCTGTGGGTGGGACTCAGGGCCAGTATCCCCATGGGGCCGCTCCTTCCCTTGCAGACAATGGACAGTAATGACAGAGCTGCTACCCAGAGTAGGCGGAGAAGATGCTGAGTAATAAGGAGTGCTCAGGAAAGTAAAACAACCTGGAAAGTTTCCAGGAAGAGCATTAATGCTGATTGACCCAAGTGAGGACAAGATTGGGCCTCCCACCCAAAACACACTAGGGTCTATGCTGGTCTCCGGAGCAGGATGAGGCTAAAGGGGAGGATAGTCAAGGGCCCCCAACCGCAGGCTGGAGGAGGCGGTGCTGCGCTCGGACCCACACGTGCGCCAAAGCATGGGCTGTGGACAGGGATGGGACAGCTGGGACTCGGTGGAGGGGGGCCTGGGGGGCCTACACGTCTTCCTGGGGTCCCTAGCACATTGACATGCACACAGCTGCAGCCATCCAAGGATTGCCTACCCCCTCCTCCTATGGTGGCGCCCTGGCCATGAACCGCTAGAGAATAAACAGGGCCAGCAGCCGGCTGACTTGTGTGTACTCCTGGCCCCCACAATGTAAACTCCTGGGACATGTTTGTGTTGTCTGGGTCTGACCCTGGTCCCCTACCCAGATCGGAGGGCGTCACACATTGCCAAATGTCACATGTGCGGGGTAGCTGGATTGCTTCATGTGATGAGGGGAGGATGCAGAAAGTCAGGGGGGCGAAGGGGGACAGGGACCAGAGACAGCTGGATCTGGGTGGCCAGAGAGAGGACTGCGAAAGGGAAAGGGAGAGCAAGTGCTATTGCTGAGCACTCACCCTGCCCTGCTCCTAGAACTGCACGGCAGGGTCCTAGTACCTCCTGGTCCTGGCTGGTGAGTGGCCTGGGTCACTTCCAGAGCCAGCCTTGGGATTCTGACTTGGGGCCGGAATCCTAGGTCATGGATCCAGAGCTCTGCCCAACCCGCAACTGGCCTGACGGTTGACCTGCTGGGTCTTTCTTTGGTTTGTCCTTTCACTACCCTCTGCTTGGCACTGTGGAGGCTCCATGTGCTCCTCATGGCCCTGTGGAGGCAGGTGAGCGGCCCGGGGGCTGGAGCCTGGAGGTGCTGGGCTGAGGTTGGTGACTGGGCCGCGCCAGACGGGCCATTGGCTGGAAGGCCAAGTGATGCCACGGTCGCTGCTAAGACCTGCGACTCTTGAGCCCGGGGTCGACTTTCTTCCCATTGACCAGAAACAAGGTGGGGAGGAGACACAGCCCCTCTCAGGGGGCCCCACTCTGAGGAGGGGGACAAAGCCTGTCCTCAGGGAGCCCCAGTCTGAAGGGGAATCCCAGGCCATGGGAAATTACTGAAAGGCTTAACTAGTGGGGAGGCAGGTGGAGCCAGAGGGCTTCCAGCAGCAGGAGTCAGTGTGGGAAGACTTCCTGAGGGAGGGGGCTGGCAGTCCCTTAGGAGGGAGGAGTCGGCAGGCAGCTTTTGATGGCCCTGGAGGCCAGAACTGCATTCCCACACTGCCCTGATTAGGAAATAAACTCATCCCCTGCGCCTGGGCAGGACGGCCATGCTGGCACTGCTCGGGCTGCCGGGAGGGGCTGGAGGAGCACAGCCGTGTGACAGGCGCTCAGCTGGGAGCCGTGCACGTCTCCGGAATGACACCCAGGGAAGGCTATTTTAATCTGGGAAGTTGCTGGCTCTTCCTGCTCACCCCCAAATAACCTGGTTCCCCAAGGAGCCAGCAACATCAAGGGCTGCCATCCGCTCCAGGGAGCTTGCCACCCTGCACCCCTCTTGTAGTTGGCCTCCCTCTTCAGAGGAGGGCCCTCTTCACACCGAGCAAGGTCTTTTCCCTCAGACTGGGGGCTTCCTTAAGGTATTGGCTTTGTCTCACCTTAGATTAAGAGCTCCTAGAGCACAGAGGTGCTGTCTCCTCACTCAGCCGGGGAGCTCCTCAGAAAATTCAGGTCCCCTGGAACTTTGTTCCCCTGTGGAATTTGGAACAGAGAGGCTTTCAGGTGGCCTTATTTCTCCTCTGGGCTATGTTAGGGTGATTACCCTTGTGGGGGGGAAACCAGATTCAGCCCCCTCCGCCCCCCTGAGGTCCCCATGGCCACACGTCTGCAGGCTGGTGGGCTCACGTGGGGCCTAAGCTGTGCCTGGCATTGCCAAGCTGCCCTGCTGCTGGCCACATGGCCCCCGACAGGAGGGTTCACATGTCCCAGCACCAGCCAGCCACCTGCTACTTTCTGCCTCCCAAAATAGGAAAGCGCTGGCCTTCTCCAGTTACTGGTGGCACTCCCTGCTGTCCTTGTCCTCGACCTGGGGCTCCCGCTCCTCTCTGCCCTGCTCTGCTGTGGAGGGTGTAAAGGGGGCAACCCCATTCCTCAGAGTTGGGTGGCTGGCCAAAGTTGGGCGGTAGTGGTGGGGGGTAGGGTTTGCTTTGTTCTTGGACTGGGTGCCAAATGGGGAGAAGACCACTCCTGTCAGCATCCCTTGAAAGGAACCAGCAGCATCCGCTGGCGCTGTTAGGAGGGGTCCTGATACCCTTGCCCTCTCTCCTTCCCCGCATCCAACCCGACCCCTGTCATGGAGTAAGGCGGGGAGGTGCCTGTTGACCCAAAACATATCATTGCCTGCTGCTAATTCAGGGCTGAGAAGCTGAGGTTCAGAGTTTGAGATGACACCACTGTCCAGCCTCTCCCATACTACAACCTTCTCCTTCATTTCACAAACAGCCATTTTCACTGAACACTTTCTATGTGTGAGGCACTGCTCTAGCACGCCCCATTATTTACTGTGTTCAAGCCTCACAACTCTCCACCGCGAGGTGTGTAGTTGTCCCATTTAGAGTAGATGTGGCCTAGAGAGGTCGAGTGGCTTGCCTTCCTGCTGACACAGCAAGGGAGTGGTAGGCTTGACATTCAAACATAGGTCGGTACAATTTCTTTTTCTTCCCCCCCCACCCCTTGATATTTTATTATGAAAAACTTTAAACATCCAGGCAAGTAGAGTGAAAGTACGATGAACTTGTAAGTACCTGTTACCAAGATAGAATAAGGAACATGTTACCAGATTTACCACTGTTTTCTTCAGTGCTGAAATATTTTAAAATAAATTACAGATGTTGTGACATGTCACCGCTAATCACTACAAAATGCATCTCTCAAAACATCAACCTAGTTTTCTCCATAAACCAGCTTGCCATCCTTGCACTGAACAAAACAATTTTCTATTATTGTCTAGCGCACAAATCATGTTCAGTTCCCCAAAGTGAACTTGATCTTCCCTGGATTCTTATCACTCTGCCTCACTGCTGCTCAGCAGTAGGTGGATCGGGTTTTGGGAGGTCTGTGTTCACCTCTGTCCCTAGTTTCCCTTAGGGACAGAATCCCTCCTTCTCTGCCACCCCTTGCTAAGAGCAAGGTTTCTAGATAGAAGAGTAACAGGGGTCTGAGGGATCTCAGTGTATAGTGGAAGCTGCAGGGCTGGGGGGGTCATGGAGTGAAGCGGGGATCCTGAGGGGCCTGAGTGGCCATGTCCTGGGAAAAGGGGACCTCAGCAGAGGCTCTGATGCGCTGCCCTCCTGCCAGGTGATAAGCTGCCCCAACCCACTAAGGCCCCTCCCCCGTAGGGTCCCCATCCACCCTGGGCCCACAGACCAAACAGCCCACCGGCCTGTCTCAGCCAAAACAGGAGCTGGAGGAAGGTCAGCTTATCGGGCCTCCCCTACTCCTTTACCCATGGGCCTGCCTTTCACTACTATCGCTGTCTGGGTGAGGGAATGGGCTGGCAGGACAGAGCAAGGCTGCTCCTGGGGGCTACTCCTGCTTGGGGAGGAACGCTTTCAAGCAGGATTCTGGGAGAAAGTGGGCCCCACCGGTGACAGAAGAGACCTGCCTGCCAGTGGTCAGTTGGGCCAGAGGGTCTTTAAGTTCCCTTCCTGTTCGATGCCTATCTTGTCCTTAGTCTTTGGGATGAGTGGGATGGGTCCTGACCTAGGGCAGGAGATGGCCCCAGTGACCTTTTGACCTTCATTCCCTGGATGGGTATTGCGGTGTTCAAGGTCAAGTCTGAACAACCCTGGAGGGACAGGGGCAAGGTATCCTTGCCCAGACTGTGGACTATGCGAGGACAGGGACTGGATCTCCCTTATTGGAAGAAGATATTGCTAGAGCCAAGCTTTTTCTTCCTCCACCAGATCGGGAACTCTCTGAAGCAAGACTGTGTCTCCGCCACCCTCAGACTGGGGCTCCCAGAGGGCAGGGCTGGACTGTGACTCCCTTCTCAAGACGGGGTTCCCTGAAAGTGAATCAAAAGCAGCCATCATTGGTCCTGGGGCCCAGACTGCCTGGATCTGCTGAGTGTGACCCCTGTGGGAGGAGACACCCCCCCGAGGACCTCAGTTCCTCTTTGCTCTGGAACTGGGAGCAAAGCTGAGAAGAGAAAGGAGTGAGGCAGGCATGGGCTGGTGTCCACTGCCCAGTGGGTTCTAGAATCTTATTCCTCTAACTGTATGACTGCCTGCAGGCTGTTTCCCCCCTGCTACAGAGGCAGGGACTCCCCCCCCCACTTCTCTAAAACAATGCATCTGCCCCCCCTGTAAGATATTCCCAGGCTGTGAGGGATTCAGTGGGGGCTGGGAGGTTCAGGAGTCAGGGGGTGAATACTGAGGGGCCTTCCATGGGCTTTTGAGGAAGCTCCTTCCCTTGTTCCCCACTTTTGGGCAGGAGCAGAAAGAGAGGGCTCAGCTTTGGGTGGGGGTTGAGGGAGGACAAACTTCAGAGAAAACATGGACCAAGGCTGCCTGGTAAGTCGGGGAAGGAGTCACGGGGGAGGTGGGTGAAATAGGGGCAGTGCCTTGGGGTGCCCCCAGAGCCAAAGTTTTGAGGCTATGTGTCCATTGCCCTCAAACTGACCCTAGGGATTGTTGCCAGCAGAGTCTCCTTTGCGGAGGCTGCTTGCTTGCTGAGCTCACTCTCCCCTGCCCCAGAGCCCTGGGTTTGTGTCTCCAGTCCTGGACTCAGCATTCTGCAGTGGACACATTCACACTTGTCTCCCAGCAGCCTAGATAATGTATATAGTCCTCTTGGTCTCTCCCTAAACTCTTACTACTGGGCCCTGCATACAGCAGGCACTTAATAAAGTCAGTTGACTGATGGCTCCAAACTGAACCCTCTGATGATAGCTCTAGTCTCTACTGAGCCAATAACCCAGAGAAATACCCCTTTGTAGCACTTGCTTCCTCAGGAGGGCCTGCCCTGCCTTGTGACTGTCCATTGGACCAATCACAATGCTCCCTTGGGTGGTCACTCAGTGGTGCCTGGAATCCCGTCCTGAGGACTGAGGGGAGAAGGAGTCCCAGTCTGAGGGGGGACAGGTAGTGCTTCCCCCCGGGAGCTCAGTCAGTAGGGGAGGACCTACCATTAAACCCTAATTTGCCTTCAAAGCAGCACCGAGACTTGGGGGAAAAGAGGCCTAATGTCCACAGGCTTCCACACTGAGCCTCACGCTCCTGACAGATTTCTGACCTCAGTTGGGGTCAGTGTGAGGCAGACTCCCTCCGTAAGCTCCTCAGGGCTTATTTTCAGCACACAGAATTAATATGAGGAATGTCCATCGTCTCGTTAGTCCCTGGAGATTTGGGGGGAAGAGCGGAGCCCCATGCCTGGCACCCAAGTGCTTGCCGCTGTCAGCCAATTGAGGACCCATTTTCTTCCCATTGGCTGATCACATCAGGTGAGCATCATCATGACCACAAACATAAAGTGTTCTCATTTTCTAGGCAAGGAAACAGTAACTTGAAGGGGTGTCCCAGACCTCATAGCTAGGAAGTGACGGAGGCCAAGTTGTGCTCGTTTTCTGTTGGTTGGTTCTTTCCAGGACCCAGGCTGGGGAGGGGGTGGCCCCTCTCTTTACCTGGGGACAGAAGTCCATCTGGCTCTCCACATCTCAGCCTTTGCAGGGCCTGTGAGTGATAGTCTCATTGGGGAGCATGAGGACTGGTTGGATTGGTTGGAAGGCTTGTGGGGGCATTGGGGACATGCCCTTGGATACTTGGGAGGACTCAGGGCATAATGGGGCAGGGCAGGGATGAGGAAGAGAGGGAACTTTGCTGGCTGCCATTGTGCAATGGTGGAAGCCGACTGAAGGAACAGAACAAACAATCTCAATAAATAACAACCAGCTCTGTGACCAAGCATGTTCTGCAAACAGCGGCAGGCTCTGCAAGCCACAGCGGGTTCTGCAAACACTGAGACTCTCTGCATCCACACGCCGCGCAATGGCAATGGGAGTTAGGAACACCATGGGAGGAAAAGTCTTGTCTAGAGGTGCTAAGGAAAGTTTCCACTTACTGAGAAGCAAAGCAGGCTCTTGGTTCCCATCAGTGGCTCTGTCTTTGAGAGGGACACCCCTCCTCCAATAGCTCTATCCAGTACCCTTTCTGCCTGGTGCTCTCCACCTAGCAGTCTACAGAGGTGGCAGGGCAGGAATTTGACTGGGGGAGTTGATGGGGAAGCAGGCAGGCAGAGTCCACTGGGGAGGGCTCCCAGGTCAGCTGAGGGATGAGCTAGTTTGGTCTCAGGTAGCTATGGGGAGGCTGGAAGCCCTTTCTGCCCCAGTCAAGGTCCTCTGAGCTCCACATGGGAGCAGGGGAGAGTGGTGGGAGCAGCAAACACTTCTGAATGGAAAATGATGAAATCTTTTTGGAAAGCTGACATTCCCAGGTTCTGGTGGGTAAAGCTGACAAGGGGAAACCAGAGTCCTGGGGGCAGGCAGGGGGTCCAGCAGCAGGGAGTGGGAGGCGCCTCTCTGTGTCAGAGTTCTGGGAAGCCACTGTAGACTGTGGATGGCCTGTTGCCTGTGAGCTGCTCCAGTGGTCCTGGGGAATAAACAGTTGAGTTACTGATCCCGCTCACGGCCCCCTACAGTCTAGGCCCACCCAGCATCCAGAGTGGTGCTGGATGACAACGTTAGTTTCTATCTCTCCTCAACTCCTCTGTCACTCAGAGTCAAGGCCAAAAATCCTTACTGTGTCCTGCATGGCCTTATGCGATCCCATGCCCTTCGCTCTGTTCTAGCCTTCTTATTCCTCAGATATGCTGAGCAAATTCCTCCTCAGGACCTTTGCATTGCCTACTCTCTCTGCCAGGAACTTGCCCTCCCCCCAATCCTCATGGCTCACCCCTCAGTTCCTTGAAGTCTTTGACTATCACTTCCTTAGTGAGACCTTTCCTGGACACCCTGATTAATACTGCAACTTTTCTTCCTCCTCCTCAACACAAACACCCCCCCCTTCGCTTTTGTCCATGTTTAATTTTTCTCCAAATCGCTTATCGTTTTGTAATACAGTTGTAGAAGGTTGAAGGGCGACCTCAAAAGAAATGTCCCCATCTTAACTCCTGGAACCTGTGACTATGACCATACTGGATTGAAGTGTTCTCCCCAGAAATTTGGAATGTGAGCTTATCTGGAAATAAGGTCTTTTTGGATGGATTTAAGTTGCGACTCTTGAAATGATATCCCCCTGAATTTAGGAGGGACTCTAAATCCAGTAACTGGTATTCCAACCAGAGAAGAGGAGACAGAGTCTCAGGGGAGGTGGTCATGTGAACACGGAGTCAGAAATTGGAGGGATGAGCCACAAGCCAAGGAACCCCAAGCATAACCAGGAACCACTAGAACTTCAACAGGCAAGGTTCTCCCCTCCTGGAGCCTCTGAAGGAGCATGGCTGGCCCTGCTAACACCCTGGTTTCAGACTTGAGGCCTCCAGAACTGTGAGAAAATACATTTCTGTTGTTTCAATCCCCCAAGTTTGTGATACTTTGTTACAGTAGCCACAAGGAATGGATACAATGTACTAAAATTAACTAATTTATTTTACTGTCTATAAACAAACACACCCTGCCCACTCCCCACCTTAAATCTGAGCTCCAAGAAGACAGGAGTATTAGTCTACATTGCTCGCTAATAAAAGCCCAGTGACATGGCGTGTGCACAATGAATATTTGTTTGGTGGCTGAGTGAGTAAGTTAGATGAAGCATGTGAGGCTAGGGGTGCAGAAAGGGGGTCTCCAGGACATTGGCCTGGCTGCCCAACACCTGGGCCTTTGCCATCCTGTTCGATGTGGAGGGAACTCATCCCCCATGCCAGGGAACACTTGGGAGAAGAAGAGAGGGAGACCCCTGGGGCTGACTCCCAGGACAGGTGGCTGCACTCAGCCTGCTCAGAGAGCTGGGTAGAGCCTCTCCTGTTCCCATGTTCCTCAAGCTTGGTGCCTTATGGGTCTCTGTGAGCAGTGGGTGCCCACCCCCATATTCTGCAGCCAAGGGACCCTCCCCCCAACCAATTAAAGATGTCCAGACACTTGATACCAACCCTCCCCACCGACCTGTGCCTCCCTGACCCCAGCCTTTCCCGCTGCTGGGAACTGGGAGGGCAACGAACCCCAGAGTTGGGTCAGGGTGGGGTCTTATCCACTTCTATGGCCCCTGGTTTCCATCAAGCCACTTGGGGTCTGTCCGGACTTGCTTGACACTGGTGAAACCAGGTCCCTAAGTGATTAAAGAAGTTCTTTGCCACTCTCGCCATTAAGAGGTGAGGTGGGCGTTCTCTCTGATTGTATCTAGCTTGGTCTTGGGATTTGTTTCAATGGAAGTAATGAAGCAGACAGAAGTGCTGCCGTGGCAGTTCCAGGCTCAGCCCCGAAGGGTTTGGCTGCTCCCCGCCTTTCCTTCCTCCTTTCTCCCATCTCTCCCCTTCCTCCTCCCACTCAAGCTGCCATGTTGTGTGGAAGTCCAGCTGTTCTGCTGGAGAAACAGGCCCTGAGGATGAGGCATGAAGGAGAGGAGCACGCAGGCCCCACTGAGAGCACAGAGGCCTAACGTTTGCGAGCGAGTCCTCTCGGGCCTTCCAGCTGAATGTGCTGGTGAAGTGACCTAATTCCAGGTGAGATCTGCTGAACAGCCAGGCCAACCCCCAGAGTTGTGGGAAATGAATGAACTATTGTTATTTTAAGCCACTACATTTGGGAGTGGCTTGTTTGCAGTCATAAAAGCCTAGGAGGGCCGTATCTTAAGGCCCTCTGACTCCATCTTGGTAGGATTTTGAGAACTTAGTTAGAAGCTGCTTCCCCAGGGGATGTGGCAAGACATATAGCTCAGACTTTGCAGACACACGGTCTTGGGCTGGAAAGACTTGGCAGATTCTAGAATTTGGAATGTCCACAGAGGACATGCCCAGCTCCTTTCAGCTCCCCTCCCCGTAACCTCCAATTGGAAAGTTTTCCTCCAAGCTCACCTACTTCCATCCAGCTTCAGCTCCAGCCTAGTCTCTAGGGCCTGGGCAGAGGGTAGAGGGCAGACTAGCAAAGGTGTCTGAAGCAGCCATCATGCCCTTTTCTCACTGTGTCCCCTGCCAGGGTTGGCTTGCTGGAGATCCTGCTGGTAAAACCTCTTGTTTTAGATGTTGCCCAGAGGTGACAGGAGACACAATGACACTGAGGCCAGTCAGGCCTCTGGGGCAGGGGACGCTTGTGTCCTGCCCTGGAATGACCAGTGCCCTGCCTGGCAACTGGGGACAGAGAAAACTATGAGACATGGGCACTGGACTTGACCCCAGTGCAGGAGACAGTGCCCATGCCTGGGTCAACCAGCCCTATGTTCCAGAGGCCTGAGTTATCCTGAAGGAGGGGTGAGGGCAGGCAGCGTGGGCCTGAACCTGACCCCTAGATGCCACCTCAGCTTTCTGCTAGCTGTGCCCATGGAGACAATGTCTTTATAGGCTTCTGGGCTTTGCAACACTGTAATAAATGTTGGGAAAATATCTCTTGCTACCTCCACCATGAATCACCCACCATCCCTTTCACCACCTGGGTGCCCAACCAGGGAGTCATGGGCCATGAGCTTGGCAGGGATGGAGAGCCAAGCCCCTGAGATGCATCTCGTGCATCTCCCTGCCTCCAGGGAATCTTCCTTCTCTTCTACAGGGGATGTTTCACAAGTCACTCTACTACAACACCCTCTCTTCCACCCTTCTGGATGAACCATCCCATTCTAGGGCCCAAAGCCTCGCTCAGTGGGGGATCCTCCACAGGGCTTTGAGCAAGTCATGTGTCCCCTCTCCCAAAAGGAAGACTAGAAACTTCCTCAGGACCGACTCTCCCACCTTTACCCTCTTAGGTGTCTCTGAAGAAGTGCTCACAGTTACTCCCACCCGTCTTCCTTCTCCTCCCATTATTTTCCTCCCCCCTCTCTCCCTTCCCCTTCTCCCTTCATCTTCTGGCCCCTTGGGTAAGCCAAGAACCTCTTGGAGCCTCAATGTCCTTACCTAGCTAATGGGAATCATAACCTCTTTCTTGGAGGGTAGTCATGAGGGTTAAGTGAGGACGTGGGAAGGGGGAATGGAGTCTCAGGGGCTCTGCAGAGGGGACCCATGGCTGAGAAAGGGCTGGACCTGCTGAGGCCTCGTCTTGGAAAACAGCGACCTGTGTGCTCGTTTGGTGGCTGTTCTGTGCCTGCACGTCCCTCCTGATCTTGTTCTGGGTCCGTGTGCCCATCTGTGCCTTGGCCTGTTTTCCGCACCTGCCGTGTGGGCCTAGGTGAGGTGCGTTCAGCCTACAAGTGACATGTAGTGGCTGGACACAGCGTGAAGGTGGTGCCGACGACCCTGGGTAAACATCCTTTCTCTGCCCCAGCAAAACGCAATGGTCTGCCCTTGTGTAGCAGACAATGGCTACCTTGTGTGTGCAAGGAGGAAAGTGGGTACTTGTAATTGCTGATTTGGGCAGGGCCCCAAACAGGCTTGGAAAGGGCCAAGCCACAGGGGGCCAGTGAAGCCAGTGCCAATGTCTGGGGGCAGTGGGTGGGCAGGAGGGTGCTGGGGTGCAGCCCTGGGAAACAGTTGAGGTGCTGAGTGCAGAGAAAGTGGAGGAGCCCAAATAAGCTGCTTGAAAACTGGAGTGAGGGTGGCTAGACAGGAAATAGATGCTGTGGGGAGGCCCGTGGGGGCTGGGAGCCACCAGGCGCTGCAGCAGAGGGCTCTGGCTGCAGTTGCAGGCAGAATGGGCTTGCTTCCTTCCGGACCTGAGGCCCCCTGGCGAGGGAAGCACTTAAGGAGTGAAACCAGACCGGTCCTTGAGCAGGACAAAGCTGACCGGAACTCTGAAAACTTAGCACACTTAGAACTTGCCCACTTCCATGCTGATGTCCAAGCGCTGAGCTTTCTCTGGCTGTGGGTGCGTATTTTTGACACTCTGGAAAGCTGGCCCTACAGGGAGCTGCTGATGCCTCCAATGATTTAGCAAAGGCAGCAAGGTGGAAAGCTACACTGGACACGCGGGTCCAGCTCCGCGAGTCCATTGCTCACCCCAGCCCTGCTGCGGGGGTAGCTCCACCGGGCATCCGGCTCCATGCAGCTGTGATCAGAAGGCCCAGAGCTTCCCACTCCTACCCAAGCCTTCTCTGAGTCCTATACATGGAGATCTGGGGACCTGTGAATTCCTCCCACCCACACACCCCAGAAGGGTGGCCTGTGGGAAGACCTCTGGCCCCCAGAGGGACAGAAATTAAGAGAGAAGTGCTTCCCTTTTTTGCCCCCTGGGCAGACAGTTTGGGGACACATTTCATAAGTCTCTTAAATAGGTCATGGGGGGCCACCAATCACCCAGAGGAAGAGTCATGTGATAAAGCATCTAGTAGTGGCAGACCCCTTTCCTGTGTCACTCTGTCCCCAGCCATCATCCTTCATGCTTGTTCCTGGGGTCCTTCCCAAATAAACTCTGCACCCCAACCCAAAGCCTACCCAATATCCACTTTTAGGGGAAACCAGGTTAAGACAGAGACACCCTCTTCGAAAGAGTTTACTTCTTAGGGGTTGGGAGTTGAGGTGAGAGGTGAGTGGGAGCATGGCTCCCATGGGAAGAAGCCCCATCTATACTTCTCCTTAGAGAATTATTTGAACAGCTCTAGGCTTGCCCTAGCCTGCACACAAGCCCACTGTAATGATGACTCTGCATTTGCCTCGCTGGCTGACCCCTTGGGCTCCAATGGGCATGAGCTTCTCCCTAAGACCTTGACAGGCTGAGGGGGAAACTCGTGGCTGGCACTTGAGATAACCAGCATATTTTGCACCAGTAGCAGGGCAAGCACTTCCTGCGCCCACTGGCCCTGCCTTGGGGTTTTGTTGGTGAGCCAGCCTGGCGGGGCCATTGGTCCATAGCTCCTGCAGGCAGGGTCTGGCCCCTCCACCCAGCTCCTCCTGTGGGCACCACTGGCCTTTGATTAGAGGCTGTTCTGCATGCGGCTCATGCAGGTGTGAAGATCCAAGCAGACCTCGCCTTGGACACCCCAGCTGGGGTCTGGCAGGCAGCCCTGCTTTCCGTCTCTGATGCCCGAAGGACGGCAGGGGTGTCATGGGAATGGGGCCCTGTTAGCCTGCAGCCAGGACCCTGGAACACTGGCTTGCTGGGAGGGAAGCTGGTTTGCCTTTGATCCCAACCCCTCTGGGGATAGCCCCTGACTCCTCCTTTTTTTTTTAAAAAAAGATTTATTTGTTTATACATACAAGCTGGGGTACAGGCCAGAGGCGTGGGGCGGCGAGAGGGCTCACCAGAGACAGAGTGGGGAGCAGAACAGGCAGATCAGAAATACACTGCTGAGGGGAGCAGCGGGCGAGGCAGGAGAGGTCTGCCGCACCATGTGGGATTCTCCCCGGCTGGGGGTCGAACTCGCATCGCGCGCTGCCAACAGCTCCACAGCACAGCGTTCAACCGCTGTGCCACCAGGGAGGCCCCCCTGTCTCCTTCTGACCTTTGGAGAGTGAGGGATCCCACCCCCCCCCATCCTCATCCCCTGTTCTGGCTTATCATGAGCCACCAGTGAATCGGGACTGGGGGTCTGGGAACCTGAGCTGGATCCTGAGGGGCTCTTGGTTCTTGTTTCTGTGAGGAAAGAATTCAACGTAGAGAGCAGAGTTAGGCAGAAAACAAGAAACTTATGGGCAGATAAACTACCCACGCACCAGCTCCTCCCCGGCTTTGGAGAACATCGTTTCTGGCTGGAGCAAAAGAGGACTTTACCTTGCATTCCTCTTACTTTCCCATCTAACTTTGTACCACATGTCCCCCAACTACCCCCACCCCATCTGCTGTGCTCCTCAAGGTGTGTTGAGTAAAAGAAAAGAGAACATGAAGAGAGAGGGAACCCCTGCTGGGGGGTTCTCTGGACTTGGGGGAACTCTGTACTAAAACCTCTGTAGAACCAGACACCCAGGTGGGAAGCCTCAAGTTAAGCATGCTGAGTCTTTCCTGTTGCTTCGAGGCTGGAAGATCCAGATTTGTCTCCCTGTCCTCCTCACGTCTTCTCACCCCAAACTCCTCCTGGAGATCACAGGGAGAAGAAGCCCAGTCTTGAAGCTGATCTCAGGGATTTGAAGACATAGTCTATAGTGATGCCAAGTTCTCCCTTCTTTAAAGTAAGGAAAGTCTGGGAGTCTGCGCCAAAAACTGGGAGGACCAAGGTCTGACACTTACTGGTTGTGGGCCTCTGAGCCCCAGTCCTGAGTTGTGAAATGGGGATATAATGTGACCTTGCTGTGAGGGTGACTGGTATGAAGCCTCAAAGTCACTCAAGCCCTTGTCTCCCTGGGTGGTGGGCACGGGGATTCCAGGGCCAGTGTCTTTTTTTGGATATGACACTCGCTGGATACAGAGAGCTGTCACCTTGCTTGTTGACTCCCACCCAGGTCCTACCCAACCCCAGTGCTCAGATAGGGAGTTTCCCACCTCAGAGAGAGGAGTGGGCAGAAAGTTGGGGCTACTATTGCCCACCTCTATGGGGGCTGGCAGGAATAAGACTAGAAGCAAGGTGCTTTTGGAACCATCAGGAGGGGACCCCAGAGCCCTCCTGGGGAGACTCGGAAAGAATGGGCCTCCTTCTGATGTCCATATCTTGGGCAAAGGCTAGGCCTCTTTTCCCCTTATTTTCTGTCGTTACATGCCAGTGAACAACACACAGGAATGCACCATCTGACGCTCACCATCAGCGCTGGAGGAATGATGACGTGGTTTGACTGTGTCGCCGCCGAGGGAGTGACTCTCCCAGAGTTTGGCCTCGATATGTCTTCTTCAATATATCTACTGACCAAAAGGATTTTCTGAGTGCTTCTTTTTGGGGGAGGAAGGTAGAGCCCAGGTCTGCACATTGGGATCTGGTGCTTGTCTGAGTTTGGCACATTCTGGGGTCAGGAAAGTCCTCTGTACTTGCCACTGAGTGTCTCTGATTGTCTGGTTGCTCCAATGGCAGGGGAAGGGGTCCATTTTGATTTTCCTACATACTCCCCACAACCATCTCTCCTCTCTTGCCCATTCTCTCTATCCCAGGGCTTCCCAGCCTCAGTGTCTCCTCTTGCCGCCTCTGTCTATAGTTCCTGGGGGTCTCACCACCTCTAGAGCCTTAGTCCATTCTCTGCTGTCCCTGCTTTCTCCTGGAGGGCATAGCAGGGCAAACTTTCTAGAATGTATCTGTGGTAAACGCTATTTTCTCCAAAAGACCATGATGTAATTTCTCATCCTATGTGTTCCTTCAGAACCTGCCACACCCCTGTCAAGAAGTGGAGTCTAGTCCTCCTCTCTTCGAACCTCAGTGGGTTTGTGACTTGCTTGTACCTGGTAGGAAACAGCAGAAGAGAGACTGCATGACGCTCAGGGCTGGGTGAGAGAAGACAGTCAAACTTCCACCGTGGTGGCTGGGGCACTCGGGCTGGAACCCAGTGGCTGCCATGCTGTGAGGAAGCCCAAACGTTTCCTGTTGGGAGATCACAGACAGAGGCCCTGAGGAGAGAGACATGTCCGATGCTTGCCCCTACTTCTCCTCCAGTGCCAATCCCTGAAACTTCAGGAAAGAATCCAAGGCAAAATCTCATCCCTTTTCTGCCCCCCACCCCCAGTCTTTCCCAAGTCCCTGACTCCCATGCACCAGAGACTAGATAATGACTTGTTGTTTTAGCCACTCAGACATAGAGAAACAGACAGGATGAGGGAAGTTTCATTTGCCACGGTATGGAGAGCACTGACCGGCATCCCACTGACCTGCTGCTGATTGGCCCTTTCATGCCTCTGTACATGTTGCTCCCTCTTCTCTGGCTTTGAACAGTGAAGCACTGGGATTAGCCATGCCCAGAGGCCAGTTCCCCAAGATGTGAGATGGTAAAAAGCCTGGAGAATGTGCTTCTCACTGTCCATTGTGCCTCTGTGCATAAACCCTCCTCCTAAAGGTCCTGCCCTCAAGTACCACCTTCCCCATGAAGCTTTTAGATGCCGTGCTCACAGGTGCCCAGCACGCAGGCAGCACAGCCCATCCCGGCCTCTCTCTCTCTCTCTACAGTGGGGGTTCTGGGTGGGAGTTACTTGTACCCTGGCCCTTTCCTCCAAAGGGGTGATGAGTCCCTGGGCCTCAGATTGTCTTTCTCCACAGCTTTTAGACCCAGTGCCTGAGGTGTTGTGGATTCTCCTTCTTGACCCCTCAAGAGTGAGTGATGTTTGTCATTAGTAAGCACTCACTCTGTACCAGATGCTGTGCTGACCTCTTTATAAACATCAACTCTTTTATCTTCAAAACAACCTGTGAGGCGGGCTGAAATTTCAACCCAATTTTAGAGGCAGATGAAGAAACCAAAGCGTGATAAGGTTAAATAACTTGTCCTGGGTCACAGAGCTAGTGAGTGGCACAGCCAAGACTGGAAACCAAGGAATATGCTCTTCACCACCCCCTCAGGGTGCATTTTATCACTCCCATTTTACAGATGAGAAAACTGAAGGTTGAAGACCTTAAGCAAGCCACCTATTCACTTGGCTGGTAAGGGGTGGAGCTGGGATTTTGATTTGGTTCTGTCTGCAAGGGGCCGTGTCCCTAACCACTGGGTCCCTTGAGTCATAGTAGGGACAGTCGTGCCTCAGGCTACCCAAGCGGGCAAGGTCACTCCTGCTGAGAGGGCAGGCTGGAGGTGTGGAGACGGGATCACAGCCCCCCTGATTCGATGGTGACAGCACAAATAGGGTCCCTGAGGGCCCCGAACATGAGCAGCCCTTCTGTTCAGCCCTGGGTGAAATTCTTTTCACAGGAAGAACAAACGGCCAAACACAGGCGTCCTCTCAATCCCTTCCCTTTTGCCAGATGTCAAAACTCTTATCTCACTGGGTGTGCATCCCCTCTGGGCTATGTGAGAACACTTTGGCCCAAGAGAGGTCAGTGATTCAATTGGGGTCTCCAGTGAGGCCCGTAGGGCTGGGGCCCATATCAGGCTGCATTTCACTTCCTGATTTGCCAACTTGTCACCGCGCTCGCTGACAATGCACTCCCTACAGTAGTCTACATGGGGGCTTTTCCGACATTGCATTCCCATGGCGTAGAGAGACATCTTTGGGGCCCAAGCCCTGCCCACATCCGTGAGCGAGCCATCGCTGTGGTCAGCAAGCTTCCCCAGAGCCAGCTAGCGATGTTGAAACTCCAGTCGGGGCGGAGTTGCTGGCATGTTCCCTACGCGCACGGGATGGGCGGCAGCGGGGTTTCCTGGCCAGCTGTGCTCTGATGAATCTGTTGGGACCACAGTGGGAGCACTCAGTCAAGGGTTGGCCCCTGCAAAAAGATGTATTCTTGGTCTCCTGCTTCTCCTATGTCAGAAAAACAAAATCCTTTCCCTTTCGTTTTTTTAGGCAGAATTAGAACTCTGAAAGGTGAATTATTGAACCAGGAGAATTGTATGAGAATGTTCAGAGTAGCTCTGTTGACCATAACAAAAGCCTGGAACCTGCCCAAAGGCCCATCAGCGGTAGTGCAGACCAGTGGGCTGTGGCAGTGTCATGACATGGTGAAATACTACACAGCTGGCAAAAGGATTGGCCTATTCCAATAGGCACCAACATTCATGAAGCTTAGTAACAAAAAATTGAGATTAAAAAGTCCCAAGAGATAACGTACCACCTGATACCATTTTATAATGTTATAACCCATTAAAGTTGTATTTATTTTTTCTTTTTAAATCTTCCTTTCTTTATTGTTGCTTTTTTGGTTTGTTTTCTTTCTTTCTTAAAGATTTAGGCATACAAGGACTGGGGTGTAGGCCAGAAGTGTGTGTGGGAGGGTGAGACGGTTCACTAGAGACAGAATGGGGAGCAGAATAGGTGGATCTTCTGAAGTACACTGCTGAGGGGAGCAGCAGGCGAGACAGGAGAGGTCTGCTGTGCCGTGTGGGTTAGTTCCTTGGCTGGGGATCAAATTCATGCTGCAGTGGCTGGTGATATCTTGATAGCACTGAGACTTACACCTCTGCACCATCAGGGATTTGTTTTGGTTTTTTTTTCTTTCCTTTTTGTTTTTAATTTTTCTTTAAAAATTTTAAAATTTTTTTGGGCCTCCCTGGTGGCGCAGTGGTTAAGCGCTGCGCTGTGGAGCTGTTGGCAGCAGCGATGCGAGTTCGACGCCCGGCCGGGGAGAGTCCCACATGGCACGGCAGACCTCTCCTGCCTCGCCCGCTGCTCTCCTCAGCAGTGTATTTCTGATCTGCCGGTTCTGCTCCCCACTCTGTCTCTGGTGAACCCTCTCGCTGCCCCGCGCCTCTGGCCTGTACCCCAGCTGTATGTATAAATAAATAAATCTTTAAAAAAAAAAAAAAAAAAAAATTTTAAAATTTTTTAAAAATTTATTTTGTGGGATCTATGTGAATACAATCAAACTGAATAAGCATTTAAAAAGGGATTTCATATGACCATTACTGCAGGTGGAGGAATCAGGGGCATGTTTGAAGTGATTGTCAAGAATTAGCTACTGTTTTGAGTGGTGAGTTTGAAGATGTTCATTGTATTCTTAAAACCAATCCACTGACCAATCAAAGTCAAAATGGACTGTGTGTGGAACATTAATGAGTGTCATGGGTCAATGATTCTCTAAGCCTAAGATCTAGACAGAAGAATAAAAGCAAGTAAACAAAAGGTACGAACTGCGAAGGCCCTCATGCACCCTGAGCCCCCCCAACCCCCCACCCTCAAAGGAGATGGCATCAGGAATGCCTTCGTGGTGAAGAACAAGTGTTTGGCAATAAGGGGACCTGTGGATGCCAGTTGTGGGGCCTGGGGAAAGGCCCCTTTATTCATTTTCTATTGCTGTGTAACAAAATTACTACTAACTTAGCAGGTTACAGCCACACACATTTGTCATCTCAGCTTCTGTAGCTTAGACATCTGGGCGCAGCATAACCCTGTCCTCTGCTCAGTGCCTCACAGCTGAAATCAGAGCATCAGCCATGGCTGTGATCTCATCTGAGGTTGTCCTCTGCCAATTTCTTGTGGTTATGGGACTGAGGGCCTCAACTCTGAGGCCACTGCTGTTCCCTGCCATGCCATCTCCCCTACCACATGGCAGTTTGCTTCTTCAAGGGCAGCAGCAAAGTGACCCTGCTGTCTGGAGTCTCTCTGCCTCCGCCCGTGTCATCTAAACCCTCATCTGAAAGGTATACCTGATTAGGTCAAGCCCACCTTGAAAACTCGCCCTCATGATTAAGTCAACCCTTTAGTCGTCACCATGTAATGTGATCTAATCGCAGGCACGAAATCTCGTGTTCATGGATCCTGCCCATACTCAAGAAGAGGGTGCTTTTATAAGGTGCTTACACCAGTGGATGGGAATCTTGGGCACCAACTTACAATAATGCCTACTACAACTCCTTTTTAAACCTTGGATTTTTGTGCCATGAAGTAAGGGATATAATTTCTTTAAGCTTTTAAATTTTCTTATAATGTTGTTTATTTTTGTACAATATTTGATTTCTCTGCTCATGTGTAGTTCTCATAAATCTCTCACCACCACATCAGCCATGAACCATCACCATAGTCCCTTGTGCTCCTTCCCCTCCTATTTTGATGCATTTCTACCCCCTCCCCTGCTGTATGCCTCAGATCTATTGTTTGCCTGTAAGTTTTGTCTCTCTTTTTTTTACCCTTTGTTTGGATTCCGTATGTTCCTTAAGAAGGATAATTTCTATCCTGTAGGAATTGTGAGAAGATTAAATGAGATGACATAGACACAAATATTGCCGTCCTTTCAGAGATATTTAGAGAGGATCTGCTGCATGCCACATGTGCAGTATGAACAAGCTCCCTGCCCTTGTGGTGCTGACAGTTTAGTGGAGGAGACTAGTGTTAAGTGAACAAATGAAGATCATGTGCAGAATGGTATGTTGAGAATGACAAAATGCTATTGCAAGAAATCACTGACAGCCTAAACAAATGGAAAGATACACTGCATCTATGAATTTGAAGAACTGACATAGTAAAGATGTCAGTTTTCCAAAAATGAATTGTAGATTTGACAC
This sequence comes from Scalopus aquaticus, assembly GCA_004024925.1. NCBI lineage: Eukaryota > Metazoa > Chordata > Mammalia > Eulipotyphla > Talpidae > Scalopus > Scalopus aquaticus. The sequence goes on along the minus strand of PVIJ01000713.1, from coordinate 31,473 downwards.
AATATTACCCAAAATCCTGCATGATTTTTTTTTTGGTAGCTGTTGAAGCAAATGGTACAATTTTATGGAAGGGCAAAGGAACTAGAATAGTTAAAACATTTTTAAATAAAAGGAATAAAATGGGAGAAATCTACTCAATCGTCAGACTTAGTGTAAAGCTGCAGTAATCAACATAAGTGGTATTGGCAAATAGACACACAGATCAATGAGACAGAATAAATGTCCAGAAATTGATCCACACAAGTGTAATCAATATGTCCAAAGGTACAAAAACATTTTGATGGAGGAAGGATAATTCTTTCAACAAATGGTGTTCAAACGACAGGTTACGCATAAACAAAAATATAATCTTGGCCTAAATACAAAGACTAATTCAAAAAGGATCATACACCTAAATGTACAACTATGAGACTTTTAGTGGATCATGTAAGTGAAAATCTTCATGACCTCAGGTTAGATGAAGGACTTTAGAACTGATACCAAAAGCATGGTCCATGAGTGGGAAAAATTGATAAATTGGATTTTAGCAAAACTTAAAAAACTTTGCTCTGCCAAAGGCACCATCAAGAGACTAAAGAGACACACTACGGACAGGGAGGAGAATAATAAACCACATATCTGACAAAGGACTTCTATAAGGAATATATAAAGAACTCCCAAAACTCAACAGTAAGAAAATGTCACCCAATAAAAAATGGGCAAAGGATTTGTAAAGACACTTCACCAAAGAGGACAAAAAATGGCAAATGAAGACATGAAGAGATAGTCAGCATCATTAACCATAAGGTAAACATACATTGAAACCACAACAAGATGTAATCACACACCTGTTAGAGTAGCTATGATAAAAAAATATCGACGAAAGCAAGTGTTGACAAGAATGCAGAGCAACATGGACTCCTCCAACTGCTGGAGGGAATATAAAAGCCACTTTGCAAAAAGCTTGTTAGTTTCTTGTAAAGTTCTCTGCATGTCATGTGACACAGCAATCCCACTCCTATTTATTACAAAGAAACGAAACCTTATGTTCATGTGAAAACTTGTATATGAATGTTTAGAGCAGCTTTATTTGTAATAGCCAAACGCTGGAAACAATCCAAATATTCTTCCGTGGGTGAATTTCAAATAATGGAGTACCACTTAGCAGTAAAAAGGAATGATATGGATTCATGCAACAACTTGGAAGAATCTCAGACATTGACATTCAGTGAGAGAAGACAGTTAAAAGGTTACATACTATTTGATTCCATTTATTTGATAGTCTGAAAAAGATGAAATTATAGTGATGGAAAACAGATTAGTGGTTGCCAAGATTATGGGTGTGGTAAGGGTGTAACTATAAAAGGATAGCATGAGGGAGTTTTTTTGGATGATGGCTCTGTATTCTAATTGTGGTAGCTGTTCCACAAATTTATACATGTGTTAAAATTCATAAAACTGTACTCCAGAAGAAAAAGGAAGTAAATTTCACTACATGATCATTTAAAAAAATTAAAAATCCAACAGTGTATATATACAGGGCTCTTAGAAAAAGATGCTTGGTTCTTAGGGAACAGACTCCTATTTGAGGAAGATTGTTCTTGCAGTGTGGAGAAGATGGCATAGTGCATGGAACTTAAATGGAATTTAAATATTTGACCCATCAACAGTGGGAATAACGATGTACATAAATTATGAACTCAGTGATTCTAGGAAGTGATGTCACTAAGAAACCCAGAACTAGCTTCTTCTGGGAAGTGGATTCCTAAAGTGAAAGCCAGGTCCCATACCTTCCCTGACCCAGCTGGGAGATGGAAATGACCCTAGAGGGGAGAACCCATGGCCTGCAGCCAGAGAGGGCTCACATCACCCTGCTTTTCCCTGGCACAGAACACCCCACAGGGGCTAGGGTTGCATGGGTGAAGAAGGAAGCAGCTCCCTGGCACTCACCTTCCAGGTGGCCCTCAGTCATGACCTACTTTTCCTACCTGTCCATGCAGGTAAGCTCCTCCACCCACAGCTATTTTTATCCCAGCAGGATTTCCAGCTATTTTTACCAGCTGGGTTTGTGGGAGAATTGGACTGTGGGGCTGGGGTTCCTGCCCCTGGGGAGACCCTGGTAGACATCTCCTGCCCTCCTTCTCCCAGTGAGGGCCATGTTGCCTCCCCACAGCCACCCCTGCCTGAGCCAGGGCACACCATCAGGTGTCTCTTTTGCTGCAAAACCTGCACGGGATCCCCATTGCCTACAGGGTAAAATTCAAATTTTTTACTTGAATATTCAAAGCTCTTCCTACCTGGAAGCCACCTCCCCTTTGGCTTCCCATCACTCCATAGCCCAGGGTTCTGCCCACACTCCTTGCCATATGCTGATAAGGCCTCTCGGTTTCCCCGCCTGCAGGCTTGCTGCTGAGAATATCCTTTCCCTTCCATATCCAGTGGGTGAAATGGAACTTATATCCTGGGCCCGGGACTAATCCCACCTTTTCCTTGATTCACCAGCTGACATGGAATGTGCCTTCGCCTGGAAAACTATAGTCCTAGGACCTCTCGTTTGCCACTTTCTGTTCCTCTGTTCATCCTTCCATGGATGGGTCTCCTTGGTTCTTGGGGCTGGCACTTGCCCATCTCTAGTGGGGCACAGAGCATGTGTAGGAAGGATGGCAGGCAATCTGCTGCCTTGTCTGCTGCCCCTCACATTTGGCTTTGTGATGCCCGCCCTCCCCAGGGCAGGGCTGGGGCTCTGCCACCTTCTGGCTGCCAGGGTCTCCACCTAATGAATCAGCAAACCCCGCAGGGCCTGCAGTGGACTCAGCACTTTTTTGAGTGCTTTGGGGAGGGGAGGAAAGCAGAGCAGTCATGCTCAACCTAAGGAAGCTGGGAGCAGACAGGGAGCTCCGGAGACTACACACATGGCGGGTGTGCATGGGGTCCCCCCGACGCACTCCCACCTTTCCTCAAGTCACTGCCCTACCTCCTGCCCACCCCTGTCACGGCCTGGCTTCCTCGTCTTCCTCACCCGGCAGCCAGCCCTGGTCCCTGTCCTCTGCAGGCCCTGCCAGGACCTCATGGGCACCAAACGTGGTGGGTGGGGTTGAGTCCTTACCTTCCTGACCTGCTCGGCATCTCACCATGCTGATGTCCTGTGTTCCCAGGATATCCCATCTCCTTAAAGGGCACCCATTCCTGCTAGGCCAGGAGAGGTCAGAAATCCTCAGGGTACGATCTGGGCTCCTTCCTCCCTGGGCCCACTCAAAGGTCCACCATCAACACTAGCTTCCAAATCCTTTTTTCTAGCTCAGGCCTTTCCCCCTGAGTTCCAGACCCCTGATGGTCTTGTGGCCCCTCCAACGTACATGATTTAAAATCAGCTTGTCACCTTCTTCAGGTTCTCCCCCTGCCCCCACTCTACCCCAGCACGGTGCCTCTCCCTTTCCCAGCTGACTTGGCTTCCTACCCCCTGCAGGCCAAGCCTCCTGTTGCTCAGTCGCTGCCGCTGCCGTGGCTGGCTGCCCCAGCTCCTGCCTCCTGCCTTCCCCATTCCCATGCACCCCTGCTCAGCAGCCTGCACGAGCCTCGCTAGAACCTCCTTAAAATCTACTGTTTGCAGAATAAAGTCCAAGGAAGGAGGCCAGGCACATGCAATGGTGAAACCAGGCTGCCGAGATGCACTTCCCCCTGCTTAAGCAACCGTCCCTCTGAGTCTCTGTTTCCTCATTTGTCAGGTGTATCTACCCCTTAGGCAGTTGTGGCCACCAAGTGGGGCCATGGCTTAAGGGGTGTAGAGCAGCCTGCAGGGACATTCCCTGAACATCCACACTGGGCCTAGCCACTGCCTCCTTGCACCTGCTCTCTGACCTTCCACTCCTTGCCTCATGGCCGCATGGCCAAACGTAAAAGCCTCTACATCTCTGACCTTGCTTTTCTTTCTGCAGGGAACACCTTCCTCTTCCTGCTCAGCCACCTGACAGCTGTTTCTACTTCCAGGCCCGCGTGGAGTCTCTCTCTTTGTGCAGCCCTTCCCATCTCTCCAACGGCCTACCTGGGAGGAAGGAACTACCCACCTGCCGTGCGCAGCGCGGTGGGCCTATGCCTCACTCCTTCTTGCGGTTCCAGATGTAGCACTATAACAGGGCCCTGGGGAGGCAGAGCAGGAGGTGTCAGAACACCCCATCAGAGCCCTGGTGACCCCGGCTCAGGCGAATGTATGGCTCAGGAGAGGTCCTGCGGCTTAAGGCCCTGATGCGGGAGGGCTGTCCACACACGACCCCTGCAGCGGACTCCAGGCACTAAGCATCCACCAAGGAGGGTTGGGTCCCTCTGTGGGGGGCAGCAGTGCTCTCTCCTGGTATCACGTGAGGCTGGCAGCACTAACAAGGCCAGGACCCCAGGAAGGCCACTCAGACACAGGACCAGGCCCAGTCCCTGCATGGGGCTGCCTTCTAGAACAACTTTGGGGCAGGTGGGGGATATGAGCTGGTGCGTGTGAGAGAAAAAGAGCTTTCCTAAGTGCCCAGGCTGGGAGCAGCCAAGAGGACGAGAGAGACAAATGTAGATGGTCCTGCCAAGTGGCTCAGCAGAGCCCCAGAGCCACACTGTCCAGCGGTAGGCGCGAGCCCCTTGTGGTTATTTACATGAAAATGAGGTAATAGTAAAGCCCAGTCCCCCATGCTTGAGTCACATGGTGAGTGCTTGAAAGCCACAGGGCACTGGTGGCTGCTGTATGGGACACCACGGACACCGGGCATTTCCACCGACCGTCACAGAGAGTTCTAGCTCAAGATCAGCCCTGCTCTGGAATCTGCTGCTCTGCTACTATGAAGCTTGGGGGAGCCACTGGACCCCTCTGTGCCTTAGTTTTCTCTCTTAATGGGGGTAACACAGCTAGGAGAAGATGAAATGCATGTCAAATACTTGTAGGAGCACCTGGTACCTGGAAAAGGCCTGGGCTGGGCAGAGAGAGGCACAGCCTATGCCAAGGCATTAAAAATAAGTTGTTATTTACTTTTTCTGAGGTACCAGATTCAAATACACAAGGAAAAGTCAGCCGGTAGCACTGTCTCCCACCCACCACACTACCATGCCTTTTGCTGCCTGCATCTGCTTTGTTTGCTAGGAAGGCTTCCTCACCTCTTTCTGCAGACAAGGAAGAGGACTTGCCCAAGACCAGCCGGGCACAAGAGGAGAACCCGGAAGGCCCAGGCCTTGGGTTCCCCTCCACTGCCTTGGGTGGGACCCAGGGCCCCCCAGGTCCCACGGTACCCATCCTGTGATGATGTATGCCACTGCCCTATCCAGCCCAGCATTAGGAAGTCCTCCCCGTGTCTGATCTCAGTCCTACCAGCTGCCTAGATTCAGCACAACTCCCATGGAGACAACACAGGGATTGGAGGAAGGGGAGAGGACTTTTGAACGATCTGTTTCTAGAAACCACCCTCAGGAAGTGAATTCATCCTGATGTCTAACTTCCAGCTCACCTCCCATGGGGAAAGCCTATTTCTCCTTGCCTGTTCTTGAAGACATGGAACATTTACTTGAGGTCTCCAATACTTGCGCTGTAGAGACAGGGCTCAAGGCCTCACCATTCCTTACTTATCAAAGGCAGGGAGGCTCCATACTAACCCAAGGTATACTCCATGTCAAGAAGACACATCGAACCCTGGCTATCCAGGGTGCGCAGGCCTCTGGGAAGACTACACTGCCCATTACCCAGATGGGGAAGTTAAGTCCTAGGGCAAAAATAGAGGCCTTCCCCAGGAGGGAAAAGCCAGGAGGACTGAGGTCTTCTAATGCTTAAGCAGTCTTCTCTCCTGTCTGTCCAGGTATCCAGAGGCACTGGGGGTTTGAAACATCTCAGAACCTGAGTTCCAGAGAGAGGAAAAGCAGACTGAGAAACTATCCTTTGTGACGCTAAAGCAAGTAGCTTCACCCTTCTTGTCTCCTACAGATTCAACATGGAGTTTAGGTGAGAAACCGGAAAGAACTTACTGCCGATGGGAGGTGAAAATCACCATGGCATTCACTTTTCTGAACCAGCCTAGACAAGCAAGGCTGGTCAGTACAGTGGTGCAGGTTGCCCACTGTACAAGGGGCAAGGGGGAGGATGATATTTCTCTGATTCAAACCAACATGCTCAAAATGCGTAGGGGGATGGGTGCTGTGGACTATGCCTCCTTCACCATGCTTTGCCTAGGTCTAGACTGGGCGAGAGGCAGTGGTATCCTGGGGGCATTCATGCTCTTGCCCCTAGCCTTGTCTGCTCTCTGTCTGGCCCCCCTATCCACCCTGGCTGCCTCCGGTCTCCTGTGATTGAAATCTCCCTGCTGGTCTCAGAGCTGACCTTCCCGCCTTTAATTCAATCAGGAATCACAAGCCCTTTTAATTTAGGAAATAAAAGGCCAGCTGCTGAGCTGGCTACACCTGATTGACGGGACTGCCAGCATGGCCAGCCTGGCCTGGGGAGGGGGCACAGACCCATGACCTCAGTCAGCCTCTCAGGAGTAATGGGGAACAAAGGAGAACCACCCCCCTCCTGAGTGTCAACAGAGGAGGCCCAAGGCCACTTAGTGGGGGGTGGCTGCTGGCTGGCCCAGAGAAGCTGAGGAATGTAGAGCTCTCGCTACAACTTGGGGGACTTAGGGTAGACATGAGGGAGGACTTCCCAATCAATTCATTCCTCCCTTCTCATTATGTGGCTGGGGATTCACTATCCAAAATGCCTTGAAAAAGTGTCTTTTTTTCCCTCTGAGTTGAAGAGGAGCCAGAGGAGTCAATGCTAGTTTTTCGGGATCAATTTCCCCCCCCCCTCTCTTTCTCTCTCTTTCTGTGTGTGTGTGTGTGTGTGTGTGTGTGTGTGCGCGCGTGTGTGTGTGTGTGTGTGTATGTGGGTAATCATTGGACCCAGCCACTGGGCTGTGGTGAGGATTAAATGAGTTATTAAAAACTCACTAGCACTTAATAACCTCTCATTAAATTATAACCAATCATTCATAGGAATAGCATCCTGCTAGAGGATCATATTGTTCAGGTTCCTACCTGAACTTGGAAGTGGTGGAGACTGAGGGGAGACTGCCCAAAGCCCTGGGGCATTGGCCGCTTTCCCTCCCGGAAGATAGGCAAGAGCAGATCTCCCCAGGGTTTAGCCTCTGTTCTTGGGTAGGCAGTGTGGGGTGTGGAGATCTGCTGGTTTGACTTTGAATTTATAGTTGAGCACATTTGGGATATGACCTTGGGCAAGTTGCTTCCCTGTTTTGAGCCTCAGTTTCCTCCTTTGAAAAGTGAGCTAGCAGCACCAACCTGGTAGGATTTTTTTTATTTATATTTTTTACATCACTGTATATTCCCCGTAAAATTCCTACCACCAGTTTACCTGTGAACCATCACCATAGCCCCTTGAGCTCTTCTCTCCTCTGCCCTGATCCTTTTTCTTTCCTCTCACTTGCATAATATCTCTTATTCACGGTTGCCTGCTAGTTTATTATTGTTATTATTATTATTGTTGTTGTTATTTTCTTTTCCTGAGCCCTTATTTGGTTCCCCTACATTCCTCCTATAAGTGAAGCCATTCGATAGTTTTCCTTTTCCTTCTGGCTTATTTCACTGAGCATAATCCCTTCTAGTTCCATCCATGTTGCTGCAAATGGCATGAGGATTGTTTTGATGAAGTGTGAATTGCCCAGGCCAGAGCCCGACCCATAGAGAATGTTCAGACTCCGGTATCTCTCTCTGAGCCCTAACCAAGAGCTCAGCACAACCTACTCAAGGGAAACCCTCACTTCCCTGTGATCTGACAGTTGAGCTTGGAGTCACCACTGCGCTGCTCTTATTCAGTCACGTGGTATGAACATCCTGTGACTTGATTCCTCCACACTCCTGCCTGTGGCCAGGGCCTGCCCCATCCTCCCACTGTGGTCTGTTCTTCCAGAGCTGCTCCTGCGGAAGGCACCACTGTAGGGCAGCTCCAGATGACTGGCTGCTCCCTGCTTGTGCAGCACACTACTTAGCCCAGAAAAAGAGGCTCATGGAGGCCTCTCCCCCAACTCTGACCCAGGCTCTTGGCCCAGACATACTATCATGTCTTTCTTTGGTTTCTCAATAAGCAACTCCACATACCTCCTGTATCAAATATGTTTGGAACTGAAAGTAATAGTCACTGTGGTCACCCACTGAGCTCCATGCTAACTGCGGCTGGATTTGGGCTGAGCGGTTGAGATGCCTCTCAGTTGTCCCCCCCACCCCCGCCCTTTGAAGCAGGGATTGCATTGCACAGCTGCAGAAACTAAAACTGAAAGAGATCGAGTAACTTCTCCAACCTGCCCCAGCCAGGAAGCAGCAGATCTGGGATCTGAACCCTAGTCCTCTACAGACTCAACTGCATAGCTCATAGAAGTCCACTCATGTCCACAATTGCATTTGATTTCACAGTGACCCTGGGGTTAAACCAAGCATGTGATCGTCATTATGATCCTGTCCTACAGAAGCGGGAACAGCAGAGTCACACAGTGAGACAAGATGGGACAGGGACTTAGACTCTGACGGTAGCCTTCCCCACTGGACTTAAAAGCCGTCCTGTACCACACTGACCAATGGAATCAAATTCAGAGCCCAGAAATAAATCCACACTTTCATGAGAGTGAATTTAAGACAGAGGTACCAAGAGTATCCAATGGAGAAAGTAAAGTCTCTTTAACAGATGGTGGTGGAAACTGGACAGTCATATGTGAAAGAATGAAACTAGACCACTGCATATACAAACATTAATTTAAAGATGGATTAAAAACTTGGATGTGGGCCTCCCTGGAGGCGCAGCGGTTGAGCGCTACGCTGTGGAGCTGTCGGCAGCGAGTTCGACGCCCAGCCAGGGAGATTCCCACATGGTGCGGCAGACCTCTCCTGCCTCGCCCGCTGCTCCCCTCAGCAGTGTATTTCTGATCTGCCTGTTCTGCTCCCTACTCTGTCTCTGGTGAACCCTCTCGCCGCCCCACGCCTCTGGCCTGTACCCCAGATTGTGTGTATAAATAAATAAATCTTTTTTTTAAAAAAAACTTGGATGTAAGAACTGAAACCATGTGATACATAGAAGAAAACATGAAAAACACTCCGTGATGTAGGCTTCAGGAGTGGCTGTGGGGTCTCAACTCCAACAGCAAGGGAAACAAAAGCAAAAATAAACAAATAGGACATTAAACTAAAAAGTTTTTGCACCAGGAAAAAAACTATCATAAAAAGGAAAAGATACCCTACTTAGTGGGAGAAAATATTTGCACAACATATGTCTGAAAAAGGACTAATATGGAAGATCTACAAAGAACTCACAATTCAACAGCAAGAAAACAAACAACCCAGTTAAAAAAATGGGCAGAATTGCTGACTAGACACTACTCCCAGGAAGACATACAGTTGGTCAGCAGGCCCATGAAAAAATGCTCATCAACACTTGTCATCAGGAAAATGCAAATCAAAGCCCCAGGGAGATATCACTTCACATTCATGAGAATGGTACGTATTGAACACCTGTAGACTAGTGGTGGGAATGTCGACTGGTCCAGTCCATCAGGAAAGCAGTATGAAGGTATCTCAAAATGTGAAATGTGAATCTACCTTTTGATCCAACAACCTCATTCCTAAGTATCTACTTAGCAAAAGTAGCTAATTCAAGGGGATATGATATATGTACTCCTATAATACAATAGCTAAGTTGTGGAAACAACCTAAGTGCCCCAAAACAGACAAGGGGATTAGGAAGATATGGTTTATATACACGATGGAATACTACTCAGCTATTAAAAATGAAGAACTCTTGTCATTTACAACAATATGGATGAAAATGGAGGGGTTTATGCTAAGCAAATTAAGTCAGAAGGAGAAAGACAAATACCAGATGGTTTTACTCAGATGTAGAATATAGAGAAACTAAACAAAGGAACAGAAAATCAAAACCAAAACAATTCCTAAAAATATGATTGTAAAATTGAAGCTACCAGAAGGGGAGGATGGAGGCAAGGGGAGTAAAGGGGGGAGGGACTCCAATGGACAATGATGAAGGATTATGGGTGCTTTGGTGATAAGAGTGGTGGTGTTACATACATCTGAAGAGGTGTGAACCTGTACCCCCAATCATATACAATGTTGCAAACCATTGTTACTTCAATAAAAGTAAATGCAATAATAAGAAAAAAGAAACCAAGAAGTTCCTAAAATAACAACAAAAAAGCAGTCCCTTACTCCCAAAAGTAAGTGTTTTAACTGGCTCATTCATTCGTTCATCTGTTTGGCAAATGTTTTAGATCCCGTGTGGGGAAGATTAGTACTGAACAAGTCAGACCCTGGTCACATCCTGAAACTTACCATCTTTGTGGGTGAGAAAGACTTGAAAAAAATCACATAAATGATAAAACATTTTGATAAGCATTGTTCTTGGGTGGGGTGAGAAATCTGAGAAGGGTTTCCTGGGGACACTGAGTTCTGAAGGCAGATTGGGAGTTTGCTCTGGGAAATGGGTGGGAGGCTGGAAGAGCAGCCTGGGCAGAGGGAACAACATGGGCAAAGGCCCTGAGACAGGAGCAAGCAGTACAAATAAGACTGGGAAATGCTCAAAGAGCAAGAGGAAAGGGGCCAGAGCTTACAGAGCCTGGGGAGAGGGGGTGCAGTTTTCACACTAAGAGGAGCACTTACCGTGAGCTTGTATTCTAAGGTAGTGTTCCAGACTGGTGAAGAGAAGGTAGGAGGGTGCTGAGTGGTTGTGGGGCCCCCGTCCATCCAGAGTGCTGGGCTACTATGGGGCTGGAAGGGAGGAAGGAGATGGAGTAGGCTAGCTCCACAGTGGCACCCAGGGCTCCTCCCTCTTTCCTTGGGGCTTATTGTAGTTATCACAGCTCAGGGTACCCTGAGAGGTGGGGCAGGCTGGTGATTAACAACCAGCTTTCTGGGGGAAAGTATTTTTTGAGTTTGCCAACATCCGTGGTATAAATACTCCCACTGTGATTGATTTCGGTCCATCCACAGCAAGTCAATGAACAAGAAGATGGCGAGAGATGTTTATAATGGCCCAAACCAGAACAAGTTGGCTCAGCTCACTACTGCCCTCAGGTCTCAGAAAGGCGGTGACGCTAATGAAATGTTTCCTGGTAGGTGTCTCACCCCTCTGCGATTCTTGCTCATGAGCTTGGGGTGAGGGTGGGGATAGAGGCTGGGTGGGAGGGGGTTAATTAAAATTAATAGCAATGTCACCCTACACCCTCTTTTCCCAGTGACCCTAGAAGATTTGTATTATATTATCTCTACTTCTTGGATGAAGCAGCTGAGGCACAGGGAGGTCAAACAACTTGTCCAAGATTTTACAGGAATAAAGAGGAGATAAGGAGCCAAGTCAGCCCTGGGGTGACACCTGTGTCCTCCTGAACCTTTGCCTTGTCCCACCTGTGAACTGGTTAAAAGGGGAATTAGGAGGGGATGATGAAGTGAGGATGGGTCAGCTGAGAAGAAGGAGGAAGCCAGAGGAGTTTGGGAGTGGGCATTTGAAATTCTTTTGATGGAACCCTAATTCTGAGGGGTTGAATTCTGGCAGTCATTTTGGTTGAGAGTGATTTTTAGTGGACAAGTGTGAGTTCACTCTTTGAAAGAATGCTCCCTGGAGAGTGCGGCAGGTTGGGTGAGCAGAGGACAGACACCCAGAAGCTCCCTACTTCCAGCCCCAGTTTCTGCAGCAGGGTGGGGGTGTGAAGTCAGAGTTCACACAACTGTGACTCTGTCCAGGTTTGCAAGGTGACTCTGTGGCCGGCCAATGACTCTGGTTTTCCAGCTCCACCCAGCATGGATTGGATGGGTAGTGGGGACAGAGAAAGAGCTCAGTCTCGGGACTCGGCAGAGGAAGAGCACCCCTATGATCTGTGGGAGTTTGGACCCTGTGCACCCACCTACTTCGAAGGGCCTGGTATCACACTGTAACAGCTGCAGCCCCATCCCCACACATACCCTGATGCCGTTGCCCCTCAGCTCCCCTCATTTCCTTTCTCTTCCCTCTATTGCACAGAATCACCATGGCACTTCTGACATTTTCCTTCTCAAAGTTCTATCAGTCCATGGGAATTGCAAGTTCTGTCTGTGTTCTGAGGATTTAGTGTCTTCTCTCTGAGCCCCCATTTCCCCATCAGCACAATAGAAATAAATGAACCTGAAGCATGTCATCTGTGTGTGGGATGGGGGAGTCTCAGTCTTCAAATCTGCCTGCTTGGTGCTAAGCACACAGAGGTCTTTTATGGGCTGGAGGGGGTGAGCCTGCTTTGTTCAAGAGTTGGAATAGAGAAAACCCTTAAGTGAGGGGCAATGGCCTGCCTCCACTGGTCACCCCCAGGATGGACTGGGAATAGTCTCTCTCTGTTGTCCCTTCCCAGGAGATCTGGGACATCTTGCTTAATTATTTTCATTCTCACCATCCCCATTTTACTAGCAGAGAGCCTGAGCCCCAGGAACTTAGATTGTTTTCCCAAGGTCAATCAGCTAGTAGGCAATAGAGCTGAAATATCAACCCAGGCAGCCTGGCTCCAGGGCTCACATCCCTAACTATTGGAGTATATGTGCCTCTTTGTAGTGAGTTGGGTGGTCTCCAAAGTGGTAAGGGTTCAGAAAGAAATTATTAGAAATTAAGCTATTTTTATCTCATCCTTTAAATTTTCTGTTTTGAGTGAATGTATATTTTGTATGCAGTATATGTATATAATTTAAAAAGAGCTTCATTTCAGCACTATTTACAGCCGCCAAGTTGTGGAAACAATATAAGTGTCCAATGAAAGATGAATGGATTAAGAAGATGTGATATATGTACACAATGTAATATTACTCAGTATTATTTTCAAAAATAAATCTTGCCATTTACAACAATGTGGATGGAACTGGAAGGGACTATGCTAAGTGAAATAAGTCAGAAGGAGAAAGACAAATACTGGATGATTTCACGCATATGTAGAACATAGCAAAACAAAAGAAGGGGGCCTCCCCGGTGGCGCAGCGGTTAAGCACTGCGCTGTGGAGCTGGCGGCAGCGGTGATGTGAGTTCAATGCCCGGCCGGGGAGATTCCCACATGGGGCGGCAGACCTCTCCTGCCTTGCCCGCTGCTCCCCTCAGCATTGTATTTCCGCCTATCTGCCTGTTCTGCTCCCCACTCTGTCTCTGGTGAACCCTCTTGCTGCCCCATGCCTCTGGACTGTACCCCAGCTTGTATGCATAAATAAATAAATCTTTAAAAAAAAAAAAGAAAGGAACTGACAAAACGCAACCAAAACAAAGCCTAGAAATATGACTGCAGAACTGAGGTTACCGGGGGGAAGTTGTGGTCACCAAATGTCTATGGTGAAGGACTCCAGGTGTGTTGGTGGTGGGTGTGGTGTGGTGATATAGATCTGAGGAGGGATGGACCTAAATCATACACAGAGTTGTAAACTAAGGTTACCTCAATAATAACAATAAAAAAATCAGTTTCTAAGAAAAAAAAAAGAGCTTTAATGAGTATGACTTATATATCATGAAATCCACCCTTTTCAATGTGGAATTCAGTTGTTGTTAGTAAACATGCATAGTTATGCAATCATTACCACAATCCAATTTTATGCTGTCCCACTTCCTTCTGGCCTCCATTGTTTTTGATCTGAAATCAGCTGTTATTCTTTTCTATAGTTCCCTTGTATGATGCATCATTTTTCTCTTGCTGCTTTCAAGATGTTCTCTTACATCTGTCTTACAATATTTCTATATGATATCTATGGATCTTTTTTTGAGTTTGAATGTGTAAATTAATGATTTTCATCAAATTTGATAAATTTCAGGCCATTATTTCTTCAAATATTTGTTCCCCCTCTTTCTCTTTCCCACCTTTTGGAACTCTCATTAAGTGAGTGTAGTCATGTGCTGTGTAACAAAGTTTTGGTCAACAACAGACATCATATATGGTGGTGGTCCCCAAATTCCTGCTTCCTAATGACAGTGCAGTTGTAATGCAGCCTCACATATGTCTTCATTGATCATTTCCCCTTGTGCTTGATTTAAACGCATGTTGCTTTGTTTATCATGGTGCATACTATTCTCTACTAATGCTGTGTTCACACAACAGCAAAATTGGCTAATGACACATTTTCCTGAATGTATCCCCATCACTAAGTGATGTATGGCTGTATTGATATGTTTGATAATGTTCCATGGGTCTCTGAGATTCTGCTCATTTCTCTTCATTCTTTTTTTCTTTTGGGTTTTCAGATTGAATAATCTCAGTCTATCTTCAATTTTGCTGATACTTTTTTCTTCCAGTTAAAAGATGCTGTTGAGGGCCTCCCTGGTGGCCCAGCAGTTAAGTGCTGCACTGTGGAGCTGTTGGCAGCAGCGATGCGAGTTCGACACCTGGCTGGGGAGTTTCCCACCTCTTCTGCCTCGCCCGCTGCTCCCCTCAGCAGTGTACTTCCGTCACTGTGCCTGTTCTGCTCCCCACTCTGACTCTGGTGAACCCTCTTGCCACCCCACACCTCTGGACTGTACCCCAGCTTATATGCATAAAATAAATAAATAAATAATAAAAAAAAGATGCTGTTGAAACCTCCTAATTAATTTTTCTATCCCAGTTATTGTAGTTTTTAACTCCAGAATTTCCATTTGGTCCTTTTCCGTCTATGTATATTATCTGTTTGATAAATATTTTCTTTATTTCTTTATACATGGTTTCCTTTAGTTCTTTGAATGCATTTATAATAGCTACTTTGAAGTCTTTGTCTGCTAAGAGCAACACCTAGATCACTTTAGAGAAAGTTTCTATTCATTGTTTTCCCCCTCTAAATGGATGACACTATTTCTTTGCATACCTTGTTATTTTTTTGTTGAAAATTAACATTTTAGATAGTCTTTTGTAGCTACTCTGAATTTTGATTCTTCACTACCATCCCCACTACCAATAGGGTTGTTGTTGATGAAATTTTTGTTTGTCTAGTGACTTACCTGGACTAGTTTTATGGATCTATCTTCTTTATGACAAGAGGCTACTGATGTCTCTGAGTAATTTTTTAAAAATTCTTGTTCATTTTTAAACCTGGCTTCCTAAGAATTGGCCTGGGTCAGTATAACTTAGTGGTCCATCAATGATTGGTCAGAAACCATGCCTAAACATTTTGATCTGGTAAGGCTTCTACTCTCTGCCATTGCATTTGCATATGAATTGGGGAACACATTTGATTCAGGCAGTCAACTTATCTGCCCCAACTTATACTCTCTGTGTGCTTAAACAAGTGATGAATAGATAGCTGATGTCCTCTCCAGTCTCCTCATAGCATAGACACAGCCTTCCATACCTCCAGGGGTATATGGGAGCTTATCAAGACTCACTGTGGTTTTCTTGTTCCCGGATATCCCTGTTAGATTTCTTGCTGTTTTGCTGATTTGTTACTTGCCTCACCTAGTCTTATCCACAGGCTAGTTGCAAGGTTTGCCTTAATGTACATAATTTAAAAGAAATATGCCTATACTGTGTGCATGCAAATATGGTATTTCCTGGTAAAGGTAAATAGTGAAACAAGTATGGCAAACACTGCTCTCATTTTGGGTATCTGGCTGGTCTGCCCTGGTTAAGGGCTGCATTTGGAGGTAAGTTCTGGACCTCCTTGGGTGGGGACTGGGGGCATTTGAGAATAGCTGTTGTAGCAATAGGATTCTCTAGAAGGCACTTCAGGGGTAAGTTGTGGTCATCCAAAGTGGTTGAATTTGCCTGTCTGGAGTAGCCAGCCTTGTCTATCTTGGCTGGGCCTCTGCCCCTATAGGTCTGGCTGTTCTGTCAGCAGACCTGGAATAGAGAGCCAGATGCCCTCTACACTGGCTTCTAGTCACCAGAAGCCTGCCAGGCACTCGGGAGGAAGATCTAGCAGAGCCAAGAGAACGATCAATTCCCTTGGGGCCAGGCTGCCAGCAAGGGGGGCAGGGGACACCCAGGAAGTAGCTGGCTCCTGTTCCAGAAGCCCAAACAGGAGAGAGCTGGGCCCTGCAGCTTCCTCAGTCCCCTGGGTGCTCACTTAGAAGAGGAGGAGTCAGAGAGGAGCCCCCTCCCCCTGGGCACTTCCCCTGTCCTTGGGTTGGGTACAGAAAGAGGCCTGTGCCCATGAGCTGAAGGTCAGTGTGCTCAGCAGGCACTGTGGCTGGGAGGATGGAGGGCAGAGGGGAAAGCTGGGCTGACAGTCACGTACGCTGATGTCATTGGCTACTCTGCCTCCCCGAGGTATCGCTTTCCTCATGCTGAGCCTGCAGCGGAGTTCAGGGGGGCAGTCACGTCCCATCCCTGGCAAGGCCCTTCTGCTGCTCCCTGCACAGCCTCTGGGGTTGCTGAGGTCAGGGTGGCACTTGCCAGCACTGTGTAGTGACAATTCAGCTCCAGTGGTGGAGAAGGGGAGCCCAGGGAATGAGAAGAGTGGCAGGGACAGGTGTCTGGTGACTGGGAGTGGCCAGGCTGCTGAGAAGGTATCCCAGGATGCCTGGGGATGTAAGCTGAGCTAATATCACAGTGAGCAGTGGCACAGCTCAGGAGTGCCCAGCTTGAGGGGAAAGATAGCCCCTGCCTACAGGTAGCTTGAATTCTGAGGGAGAAGACATAGCCCTTGTCCTTAGGCCATTTCTATTCTGATGGGAAAGAGCCTGCCTGCCCAATGGGGAGACACAGCCCCTGTCTGCAGACATAGCAGCTGTCTGGGCTGGGTGTGGTGATGGCGGTGATCCCTGTCCCCTCCCCTGTTCTCTCTTCCAGTGTAAGGCTCCCAGGTCACCTATAGCAGATCCTTTTGAGATCCTTTCCCCTGACGTAGAGAGGGCCTGCAAGTGCCCTGCATGTGACTGTCCACATGCAGAGGGACTGGGCCACTGGAGCCCAAGTGCAGACAGACAGCGGCGTCCCAGTGTCTGAGCTTCTCTTTGGGGCTGGGTCCAGCAGAGGGAGCTGACAGCCAGCAGGAGCTGAAGCAAGTCGTCCCTGACCCCTGAGATGGCCTTGAGGAGCTCCAGCTGCCCGCCCAGAGTGAGGATTCACCCCATGGTGGGAGTGAGAGTGCCAGGAAGCATACCTGGGGTCCCAGATCACCTCAGTCCACCTGCCACTCATGGCTGCCTCACAGAAACCCCTCCACAGAATCACAAATTCTATTCTGTTCAGCTGGCCCTACGGAGTCCTTCCCACTCTCCTTGGGGTAGGCTATGAAATAGGCGATCAGACCCTTGGATATGAATTCTGCACCCTTGCTTTCTTGTTCTGTGACCGTAGACAAATTATGTACTCTTTGGGCCTCAGTTTCTTCATCTGTAAAATGGGTTATTGCACAGGGAAAACGCATAGAACATGCCTTGTGTACATTAGGGGACAAATAAGGTAACTTCTATTTCTCCACTCCATTCCTCTTTATTACACTCAGTGGACTGAGTGGAGCTGAAGCTAAAATGCTGGAGTTGGGAGAAGCCTGCTGGGGTGAAAATCAACTTGGAGTCAGCAGCATTAACTCGGCAGGCTTCCTACAGGAATGAGATTTGGGGATCAGAGAGAT
The DNA here is from genome assembly GCA_004024925.1 of Scalopus aquaticus. Classification (NCBI taxonomy): domain Eukaryota; kingdom Metazoa; phylum Chordata; class Mammalia; order Eulipotyphla; family Talpidae; genus Scalopus; species Scalopus aquaticus. The sequence goes on along the minus strand of PVIJ01000713.1, from coordinate 13,941 downwards.
GCTCCTTTACATTCCCTAACACAGACACATCAAACTACAGGCAGAATGAGGTCGCACTGAAGGTGCAAGGGGTGTGACCCCATTGGCTCTCTGCCTAACATCCTCCCCACCTTCTACTCACATAATCCTGGCTGCAGGTTAGCCCTTAGCAGGACTTACTGTCCTCTTGATATCCCAATCTGTGCTGAGATCTCCTTGGGTTATACAGCTTTCTGGGTATTCTTTCCCTTTCTTGTTCAACATATTTATTGAGTAGTTATTATGTGCCAGCCCCTGTTCTGGACACTAGGAGACAGCAGTGAGCAAAACTAATAACGATCCCTGACCTCACAGAATGCATATTCTAAGACAGGTGAAAACACTAAACAAAATAAGTATATCAGAGGGTGGTAAGTGCTCTGAAGGAAACTATAGAAGGGATGAAGAACAAGAGTGTGGGTGCAAGGGGGTTATGTGATTTCAATAGGGAGGCCAGAGAGGGCCATACTGAAAAGGTAACATTTGAAGAAAGATCTGAAAGGGAGAACCTGGTGCACAGCTGGGAGAAAACATTCTGTGAGAGGGAATAACATGTACAAAGGCCCTGGGGTGGTAGGAGGGCTGGCTTGTTTGAGGAAAAGCAAAGGGTCAATGAGTTCAGTGAGGAATGAGTGAGAGGGAGAGGAGTGGAACAGTAGGTAGGAGGGACCAGGTCCTCTAAGGGATGGTAGGACATTGTCAGGACTTGGGCCACTGAACAAACCCAGAGAATAAATGAGGGACATTATTTTTTCCATGATAGGTAACGGGACAGCAAGGAATGCTACCTGCTTTAATAAAAATGAGCCTTGGGATTTCTAGTATTGGCACTGGAAATGTACTCATGACTGAGGGGAGCAGCTTGGTACATGGGCTCTGTTCCTTTAGGGGTCTGTCATTAGATCGTGATGCCACCCTATGCTGGGCTTGGAGAAAGGGAGGAAGGGCTGCCGGAGGAAGGCTGGGAGCAACCCAAGGGTAGATCATTACGTTGACCCAGCATCCTCAAAGTCTTCACTCACGGAAGGCGCTTAGCACAGCTGTGAATGAAGAAAGGAAGGAGTGAGTAAATGAGTGGTGGATGCAGGCCCTGCCTCTTAATCCCGCAAAGAGCAGAGACCAGGCTGGAGTGTTTCTCACATTGCAGAGAGAACCAGGTCTCAGAGACAGTGGGACTGACAATACCTCACCTGTACCTTTGTAAATTGGCGTCTCCTGTGCGTTGCTTCTGCTGCTTCCTGGGTGGCATTGCTGTGGCTGAACCATGTTTCCCCCTTCACTCCAACACACACACACGCGCACACACACACACACACACACACACACACACACACACACACTCCCCTCAGATACCCAGGCACTCACATGAAACTGAGTCATGTTTTCCATTTCTTGAAATCCAGCATCTGGTCTGAGGCTCTTCCCTGATCTTCTTGGGCCACATCTGAAGGGGCCATTCCTCATAGGGTGCTCCCCCAACCCTCACATAGGGTGGTGGCCTTGTGGACCTCAACTTAATAACCCAAACTTCAGGCTGGGGTGGAGGGCAGTGGCCCAGAGCCCAATAATCGTAGTAAGGATCCAACAAGAATAACTGCAGCTCAATCATCCAGCCTCGAGCAGGCCTGACTCCTAGACACGCTACCTGCGTTACCTCCTGTGGTGCCAGAGGCCCCGTGCCCCAGCCATGGGGCATGGTGCTGAGCCATCAAGGAACTTGCCTGTGTTAGGCCCAGGTGCCCTCTCCCAGGTGTAGGTGGAAGCCCTGCAGGGCCCTGGTCTGGAAATGACCTCCACGCCTCCCCCACACTGCCCTGGAGCAGCTGAGCAGAAGGTTCAGTCAGGGCACCCCCATCTCCTGTGAGAACTGAGCTGTGTATGTCGAACTCCAGCCCTACCCTCTAGAGAGGCTGGGATCCTGGGGTGGCAGGGCCGATGATCTGGGCAAGTGGGCTATTGAGCAGGCCGCTCCTGTACCAGCAGTGCTGTGGGGAGCACGAGCAGCTGCCAGGGCTCTGGCCTCCCCCAGGGCGTGCTGCTGCTCTCTGGTCTGCCCAGCTGCCTGCTGCTCACCCTTCGCTTCTGACCGGCTGGGTCTGCTGGGAAGAGGTGCCATAGGCCCAGCCTCCCCACCTAGGCTGAGAACATGTCTCCTCCCCACAGAAACCAGATCGAGGGGACACATGTATAGAAAGGAAGGCCCCACAGAGCCTTCCAGACCCTGTGCAGGCCTCAGCTACCTTCTTTGAGCCAGTGACTCTGCCTTCCTGCCTGCCCCACTCAGGGAACCTCAGGGGACAAGCTGCGAGAAGGCCTCGGGGAAGCAGAGTGCTCTGTGCACACTCTTATCCCCACAGACCCTTCTCTCACGCTGCCCACCCCTGTAGGCTCTCCCCTGTGGCACCTGCCCTAACTTCAAGGGCCTACCCTGCCCCCAACAGTGAGCGGAAACTCTCCTCTGTACTTGGAGTCCTGGATACCATACCTCCCACGTGAGCACAGCTCACCTTCCCCTTGACTAACATTTCATGCACATGTCTGACCTCAAGGGTGGAGAAAAGCCCAGAAACTTGGGTCTGAGTCTGCTGAGCTGAGTCTGCTGAGTCTGCTGGGTCTGAGGGTTGGGGGAGCACAAGCCCTGATATGGGGTTAGTTCTTCCTCCTACCCCTCTCCTTTCCAGAGATAGCAGGACAGGGTAGGCGGGGGTGGGTGTAAGGCAGGGGGTGGGTGTGCATAACAATACAAAGAACCTGGAACCTGGGCTGGGCATCCCCAGGCCTGGGCTGGTGTCCTGGCTCTGGCCAGCTGCCCCTGCTTCTGGTTTGCCTTCCTTTGAAATGCTTGTGAATAGAAGTGATGCCTTCTGGGGGGCACAGGCTTAGGCTGCCCCATTGAACAAAGGTTCCACGTGTGTAAACCCAGAGCTGGCATGATGGGAGGACGCAGTTCTAATGGAGGTTACCAGGCAGGTGGAGAGAACACTCTAGAAGCAGCCTGACTGCCCAGTTCAGCCCATGGTGGAAACAGTCATGGCCTGGTCTTCACACATCTCCCCCAGGCAGGAGCCAGGCCATATTCTTCAGTGTTCCCAGTGCCAGGACAGGTGCCTACATAACCATAACCCTTGATTACTGAACAAATTTGGCCCAGGTGAGTGGGTCCTCGATTGTGTGCGCATCTGCTGGAACTGGTGGTGGTTTGTCACTGTGAACACTTAGCAGCGAGCCTAAGGAAGGGACCCGTGGGTGATGGGCATCCTGGATCCCAGGAAGGAAGGACCCCATGACTTTCCACTTTGAAAGGCACCGAGAGCCTAGAGGGATGCATTGGTGGGCAGTGGAGCCCTTCCCGATCCATCATGGCCAGGCTCAGTTGGAGGGAGGAGGGTACACCCCAGGTGGCACCGGGGAGGGAGAGGGTGCTGAGACAAACTCCACTTTGAAAGTCCATGTTCAAAATCTCTTGACCAAATACCAGCACAAGTTTCACCCTGTAGAGAGTAAGGATGCAGTGGCAGAGGGACTGACCACTCAAGCAGGATGAACACTTCAGATGCTTTCTTTTTGCCATTGGAGTAAGAAGTAGATATGAATCTCCCCCAAAGGGAGACAAAAAGCTATTAAGAGCATGTCCAATGATTTGGTCTTAAGAAAGGGAGATGGAATGTTTATGGGACTTATGACTTCAGGGAGTTTTATCCCTGTAGTAGAAGGACCTCTGGCTTGTGAGTGCAGAAATCTTCAAACCCCATAGTTGTGCCCACCATGTTCTGCTACTTACAAGTGGAATGAAAGGGTCTATCTGGGAATGAGACCTCTGAGCCTGAAGCCAATCCCCAGTGACTCCGGTAATGATTATTCACCATGTGAATTTCACAGGTAAGGAAACAGGCAGACCAACAGGCAGGCAGACAGACAGACAGAGGAGTAGAATCCTACCCCAGACAAGTGGTTTCACATATCCTCGCAACTGGAGAAGTGGCTTTAGTTACCACTAGTTTGCTCTGTGGTTTCTGGAGGTGAATTTTCCCAAAGCATCAGAGTTAGAAACAAGCAGATCAAAAGTTCCAACTCTGCTGACCACAAAGGTCACGAGTTTCTTTTCTACCTGTTCCATCAGGTCAACTCAAAGCAATTGATGCCATGTCAACTAGCCTCAGCTCTCTTCCTTATGAGGATGGGGGCTACTGGGGGTAGGAGAGCGGCATTTCCACCAGTAGGGTGACAGAGTCTGTTGGGATATTCTGGTGAGGCTGATTTCCATGACAACGGCAGGGAGATGCCCCTGGCAACAGTCCATAAATGGACACCTAGAATTCTCTAGTGCTTGCCCTGAGCCCTCATCCTGGCTTCTTGGCCTGGACATTTTAATCAATGGTCTGAGTAGAGGGTACCTGCCCTACTTGCAGATGACCTGTCCCCCAAGAGGGACAGGCCCAGGAGCAAGATGAGGCTTCAAATCTGCATGATGGTGCCTGGCATGACACAGGAGACATCAGCAGTTGGCAGAATGACAATGTCCCGGATAGAAGTGAAGCAAGATGGGTACTGATCCCACACAGATGCTGGAACACATATGGAATAGCCTATGTGCAAAGGTTGTCCCGGCAGCATGGCCTCAAATGCTGCAAAGATGGAAACAACCCAATGTCTATCAAGTAGGGGATCAGTAAAATGCTGTGGGTAGAGCCATGCAATGGAAAGTGATGGGGCTGTTACAAAGAATGAGGCAAGGCATTGTATACTGATAAGGAATTTGTCCAAGATACCTGATTAAGTACAAAGGCAAAAGTTCATGACAGTAGTCACCAACAGTCAATACTGCTTCTCTGTGATATCAAGACATGCACACACCTGTATATGTAGCAACCATCTCTAGAGGAGATGTAATCTTGCATCTCTAGAGATGTAAGACTAAATACGTGACCATGGTCTTGCATCACAGCTTTTGTGTTTCTATTTTGTGACGTGTGTGTGTGTGTGTGTGTGTGTGTGTGTGTGTGTGTGTGTAAGGGGTAGTAAATGGAATGAACCTCATAGCAATTTGAGTTAACTGACCACTCAAACTATATATGATTTAGAGGAGTAGGTTCACCTTGGATGTTACCACACTACATGCACTGTCAAAATATCCATAGTCCTTTACCCAAAACACCCATTGATCATTGGGACCTCACCCTCTGTCCCCTCTAATAACCTCAATTCTGCAGTCATATTTCCAGGTTTAGGTTTATTTGTCTTTGTCAGTTCTTTTGTTTTGATTCTCTATATTCCATATATGAGTGAAATCATACAGCATTTGTCTTTCTTCGGACATCGTTTCACTTAGCATAATCTCTTCCAGTTCCATCCATGTTGTTGCAAATGGCAAGAGTCGATTTTTTTTTTAATATCTGAGTAGTATTCCATTGTGTGTATGTACCACCTTTCTTAATCCACTCCTCTATTGGTGTATGCCCAGTAGATTTAGCAAAAGTGTTGCTATATGACACAGCTTGGCTACTTTGGGACATCCCCTTTCACTCCTGAGGAAGCCAGCTGCCATGTAAAACATCTAACTACCCTGGGACTGTCACGTGGAGAGGACATGCCTAGTTTCTATGGCCTCCAACACTAGCTGAGCTCCCAACTGGCACCACTGCTAGTCAAGTGAGAGGACTGTCTTAGACAGCCAACCCTAGCTGACATGTGACAGCAACAATATGAGAGACCCTGAGTGAGAACCACACAGCTGACTCATAAATCAAGAGCCAACAAATTTGTTGTGGTTTGCAGCACTAAGTCTGGGATTGTTTGTCACGCAGTGGTGGTAAGCACAACACTCTCCTTGAACACAGCAAGCACACTCTATAAATCTTTGCTGAGAACTCTTAATACCTGCAGCTCCTGTGGGTCTGCTTCTATTGTCTATTGCTTTTGATGTTTTTAAAATTATGTTATCTGTCTCCTTGAATATGTAGTTATTTCTAAGCATATGTCTGTCATTGTATTTATAGACTTGTTTGTAGTAATAATTTGAAGTCTAAAACGATGTTACCCACTTTCCTTCAGAGAGCATTTGCATTTGTCTCTATCAGATACTTGGGACACTAACAACACAGAGTCACCTACTTTGATTTTTAGGGCTGAATGATTGAAAGCTGAGCTGTCTATCTCTGGTTCACCCTTAACTCCTTGTGACCTAACCCTTTTGGCATGCCTGAGAGAAGGTTCACTTCCTTGGCAAGTCTGGAACTCTGACCCACGTCCTCTTAGCCCCACAAAGCTGTCAAAAGAGTTGCTCTGCTGCTTGAAATCTCAGATGACCCCTCTTGAGAGGACACACACCCTCAGGGGGAAAATTACCTAAATGCCACCCTTATTCTTTCTCTGGATCTCAGTCATGGTACAGAAATTCTTCACTATCTTGTTAACTCTGACGCCTTCAAGCAGAATTTTAAAATATTTTGTCCAGCTGTACTATTATAGTTGTCCCCAGGAGGAATGTTGGTTCACAGTCTACCATTATTAACTTTTATTTGCTTAATTCTTTAAATGTCAAAACATCAAGAAATAATGAAATCATGTTCTTTGAAAGTCCTTATTAATAATGTATCAGAAAGTCTCAGCCTTCTTGAATGGCGATTGGCCATCACCCAATTTTCCATTAAAACCCATAAAGATACCTTCTGTGACTGAAACCTAGGGATGTCCCTAGGAGCTGGCGATGTCATTTGCTTTGCCCTGACCCTGGATAATGCCCAACACTGTTTTTTTGGTTTTTGTAAGTTCTTGTGTCTTTACCACCCAATACATTTGCAGTCAATAGAAATATCCTTAATGGTCTTTCCCCCATTCTGATTTTATTCCTTCAATACAGTTGGAAACTGGAGACCCAAGCTTGCTAAAATAGCTTGTAAGGTAAGAGGAGATAGGCTCCAATTCAGGTAGGGGAAAAGTCAGTGAGTGAAGCTGTAAAGGTTGGTGGCCAGGCTTGTCAGACAGTTGTCAGAGACATCTTCAGTCTGCTCAGAAAACTTTTGATCTCAGATCTTAGTTCAGATAATAAAGGCTTCAATTATGTGGGTTCTGGTTCTTTTTAATTGCATTTCCCCTGGTTAGGTGGCTCCAGCTGCAAGTGGAGCGTTTGGGGGCACAAGTAGGGCCCTAAAGCAGCTCAGGTCAGGGGTTCTGGCAAGCCTGAGGCTTCCTTGTCTTTGTTTCTGAGCCCCACCCGTGAGTCTCCTGGCCAAGGAGACTCAAGAAGTCCTGGCAGAGAATGCTGCTCCCTGCTGCCCTGTGGAGATGACCACTCCATGGAGAGTGGAGAGATGAAGGAGAAAAGCAAGAAGGAAGGTCCTCTTTCAGGTTTAAGATGAAGTGGAGTGGCTGCCCGACCGCCTGCCGGGAGCTGACTCACCAGGCTGGGAAGAGGCGCTACAGGTGCACTGGGGCCAGCAGACAATAGGCGCCTGTTGCAAACACCTCCACACCCCAGACAGACCACCAAGGTCAGATGGAGACAGTCCCTGAGGGGTGTGGGGGCTGGAAGGCAAGCAAAAGGCCCTGGCTGGGAAGATGTCATTGTCCAGTCTTTCCTGGACCTGGCTCTGAACACTCACAACCAGAGTGACCCTGTGACTTCGTGGACAAGTAACAGGAATACTGGAACAAAAGCCCAGAGAACTGGGACAGCCTATAATGTGGGCCGCTTTCCTCATGTCCCAGCCCCAGAGTTCTAGTTCTAACCACTGCTAATAAGCTCTGTGACATCTGAGTCTCATCTTATTTTTCTCTGGGCAAATCCTTCACTTGAAGTATCTCTTTAAATCCTTACTGTCCTTGGGGCCTCCATGGTGGTACAGAGGGTTAAATCTCAGCACTATGAAGCTATCCAGAGTCATTGCAACATGAGTTCGATCCCTGGCCACGGAGCTTCCCACATGGTGCAGCAGACCTCTCCTGCCTCACCCACTGTTCCCCTCAGCAGTGTATTTCAGTTGATCTGCCTGTTCTGCTCCCTACTCTGTCTCTGGTGAATCCTCTCACCACCCCCGCATCTCTAGTCTACATCCCAACTGGTATGCAGAAATAAATAAATCTTTAAAAAAAAGTCCTTACTGTCCTTTGAAATAGGTGCCATTGTTAGTCCCATTTTATAGATGAGGAAACTGAGGCACAGTTGACCTGATGATACTTCAGCAAGAAGTAGTTTCAAAAGCATGTGTGAGTCTGGAGCTTATGCTAAACTCTGGACTATACAACCACCTAAGCAGGCTGGGGCCCAATGTCCTGCATCTTGACAAGTACAGGCCCTGATCCAGGGCTCTGGCAAAGGTAATGGGGGTGGGGTGGTTAGGATGCTTCTATAAAGAGAGGGAGATTGAGCAGCCCCTGTCATAGGGATGCGTAACGGGGAGATGAGGACTGGGGGTTGGGTCAGAAACTGAGCCTTAGATTCTTTTATTTTTTATTTTTTAAAATTTTTATATATGTTTTACATGATTCTTCCTTTTTGTACAATGTATACTTTCTCCTTTCAGGTGTAGTCCCCATGTAATTCCCACCACCAACTCACCCCTGCACCATCACCACAGTCCCTTGTGTTCTTCCCTCCCTTGTTTTGGTACCTTTCCCTCCCCCCCCCCTGCAGAGTGTCTCTGATTGATAGTTGCCTGTTAATTTTGTTTTTTAAATTTATTATTATTATTTTTTCCCTGATCCCTTATTTGGTTCCCCTATATTCAAACCATCTGATATTTTTCTTTTTCTTTCTGGCTTATTTCATTGAGCATAATCTTTTCCAGCTCCATCCATGTTGCTGTGAATGGCATGTGTTTATCATTTTTGATTGCTGAGTAATATTCCATTGTGTATATATACCACATCTTCTTGATCCAGTCATCCATTTTTGGGCATTTGGGTTGTTTCCATATCTTATCTATTGTAAATAGTGCTTCAATAAACATAGGATTTCAGGTATTCTTTTGAATTAAAGTTTTTGTGTCCTTTGGGTAGATTCCTAAGAGAGGAATCATGTGGAAGCTCCATGTTTAGTAGCTTGAGGAAACGCTACACAGCTTTCCATAGTGGTTGGATCAGTTTGCACTCCCACTAAGAGAGTTCCTTTTTGAGACTTAGATTCTTAGCTGACTCCTGCATTCAGCAGATTGGGAATAGAGGTGGAAGGATGGGGACAAAGACTTAACTTCCTCCTCTCTTCAGCCTCGGGGGGAATGACCTGGAATCTCCTCCAGGGCTGGATGCCAGAACAGGCTATTCATTGCTCTGGACATTGCTAGCTGTGTGATCTTGAGCAAGTCCTAGAACTTTCTAGACTTCAATGTTTTCACCTGTAAAATGGAAGTTATAATCAGTCAAAATGACATTGTTCCCACAATGAGGTTGACGAGTGGAGTGATTCATGTAGAGTTAGCCCAGTATTACCCGCCTCGCCTAATATCCTCTTCTCTGGACTGAGGCCCCACTTCTCTCTTCTTTCCTCAGAGGCCTTCTTGACTGGAGTATCTGATATCCTCTGTGACCCAAACTGTCCCTCCCTGTGAGAGCTAACTGCCTGAGCATCTAGTCTTTCTCATCTCCTTTCCCTGGTGGGGTCCACCCTTTGCCACCTGAGCTCCCCGATTTCTGTTAGAGGGATCCCAGCCAGGGACTCATAGAACTCTGTTTTCCTTGGGCCCTCTGACAGGAGATGCAGTATAAATGCTTGGAGTTGAGTGTCTGGAGATTTGGGTTTGAGGGGGGCTTCATCTCATTTGATGGTTGGGTCAACCACTAAGGTCTCCTCTCTGAAAAGCAAGGCTGTTGGGGGTCCCCTCCCAGGGAGGGCTCCAGGATGAGCTGCGTGGGCTCCAGTCTATGGAGGGGGAGGCCGGGCAGGCCAGGATAGGAGAGTCGCCCTCCTCCTAACCAGAGGTCTCCAGGGTCCTTCGGCTGAAACAGAAACCGTCTGTCCTTCCTTGTCAGAGGACAGTGCCTTGATAAGGAATTAGGTGAGCAAATCCAGCCTGCATGCTAATCCTTCCCTAGTCTGAGCTGACCAGGGAGATGGGCAGTGGGAGCACAGCCCCCAGCACCAGTCATGTCTAGACCTTCTGCTATCAAGGCAGCAGCCGATTAACCAATTAGCTTGGAGGAAACCAGGTCTGGCTCCTGGGGGACTGGCTTGCATCTCCCACAGAGCCAGGGCTTCTGGGGCTGCTGGTTTAGCTGGACAGGGTCAGCAGTGGGGCCAAGCCCGGAGCCCATAGAGTACCCAGAGGAAGGGACCTCCCATTTATAAGCAGAGGTAGGGCTCTGCGCTCAGTGCCCCGACCCGACCTCCAGCATGTGTCCTGTAAGGGCAGAGAGGATTTGGCACACAGCCAGGGCCCAGTACTGGTCAGCCACTGTCATTGTCATCGCTGTTACTGTTTCTACCACACACTGAGCATCTAGGATGGGGCATTGTTCTTATGAAGTCATATTATTAAGCCCATTTTAAGGACAGGGAGAAATGAGGTAGAGATTCAAACATGGGTCTCCAAACCTGATCTTTCTAATATCACCCTCTGCTGTGTGTGGCTCCCCAGGTTGCTGGGGGCACCTTACTACAAGCAGATGTCCTAACTCACCCAGACCTGCTCTGTCAGGAGGGATGGGCCCAGGAGTCTGTAACCTCAGTGTGTCCCCTATCACCACATCACAACGGACTTTGATGCCGCAGCCCTGTGGGTCTGACCGAGAAACTCGGACATAACAAGGCCACTTTGCCTTTGGCCCTTCTCCCAGAGCACCCACTAAGTCTCCTGGGCCAGGAGAAGCCCAGTCCTTTGTGGGGTGGTTTCTCTCAGCCACTTGCCCTCTCATTCTCTGGGGAACAATGGGAGCCTGTGGCCTCCCTCCAGAGGCCTGGCAGTGGTGAGAGGGCAAAGGGCATTGCCCCTGACCGAGGGGCTCGCGGCCAGCCCCGCCGCCTGGGCTTCCTGGATCACTTCTCTGCATCTGTGACAGGGAAGGCTCGGAGAGGGCCCTGCGCTGCTCTGAGGTCACCCAGATCTCGGGAGGGCAGGCCCTCAGGCTAAAGGTTCCCACACTTGGGCCACCCACACCCACAAGCCCCTCAGTCAGATCTGTTTCTCATTAGCCTCTCTGAGCCTTGAGGAAACCGAGGCTTGAGGCCGGCCAGCAGCCTTGTGGTTTGGGAAGGAAGGGGAGGCCAAGTCCTCTAGTTCCCGGAGCCTCCGTGTTCATATGCTTGCACATGCGTGTGCACACAGACACACTGGTGTGAACAGGCAGCCACATGTGTGCGTGTGACCGCCCACATGCACATGCGCTCTGCACTCACAGCTGTGGGCTTGAGAAGGACCTGTTATAGAGCTTGGGAGCCAGCAGCACAGGGAGGCCCGGTCCAAGCAGGCCTCACCCTGGCCAGTTCTAAGCTGTGTCCCTTCTTCAGGCTGCATGGCCCCAAGGCAGGGAAAGCCACTGGCTTGACATCACCGCTGAAATGTTCTCTCTCTTCTACCTGCCCTAGAAGGATTTCTTGCCCTATGAGGGAGGCTTGTGGGATATGAGGAGCCTCCGTAGTATGGCCCCTCTATCTTCTAGTTCTGAAGAATAAGACTGGTACCCAAGGAACACCATCTCATCAGTGCTGGTCTTGCCAGGTGGAGGCCAGGCAGGTACCATTCAGACCCAAACCTCAGACCCCAACCCACCTTGAGGGGTACCTCTAGCCATGGGGCTCACTCACACAACAGGGGCTGGGACTGGGATCTTGCTGCCCTGGGCCAGAGAGGAGAGGCTTGGAGCCCTGAGGCCTCACACACAGACCTGGTCTTCTAGTCCTGCCTCTGAGGGAGGTAAGAGGGCTGGTTGCAGGCCGGATCATCCCACTCAAACCCCCTTCCCTACTTGGATTGGGAGCCACAGCTACTACCAGCTGCTAGAGCTCCTTTAAGGCTGGGGTGTCCATCCTGACCTGATCTACCAGGGCCAGTGGGTGTCAGGGGCCTCTCACATGCTCTTTTGCTCCCAATTCCCAACTACGTGTTCTGTTTTTTCCTCTCGTTCTTTCCCTTCCTAAGTCTCAGGGCAGGGCCATCTCCCAGGACTGATGAACCTACTTCAGTCCCCCAGGGAGGGGGTCCAGATGAACCAAAGCCCAAATCCCAAAAAACCCTGAGAAGAGGGGTGTTTCTTTCCAACCTCTTTGGGCCTTCAAGAAACTGAGGCGTGGGGTCCATCAGCTGGGGGCCAATCCCCACAGTGTTTATAGTAGGAAAGAGAGGTCTGTCATTTCAGCAGGCCAGGGCCCCCAGCAGCTGCCATCTACCCATTCACGTGGAAGCAAAATTCCTCCAAGGAGGCTGAGGAGGCCATCTGGGGTGGGGCACTGCTCCTTGGCTCAAGGTCCTATGCACAGAGCCTCTACCCTGGCCACCCTCGCTGTTGGCACTGTGCCAACCCTCAGCATCCGCCTCCTCCTAATCTGAGGGCTGCCTCTTTGGCCAGCTCAAGGAATTTTCTTCTGAGCCCACCCTGACCCAATTCCACATGCCCCATTTCCACAGAAATATGGACTACAGGAGCAGGCCAAGGCTCAGGAGAACTGGGACAGGCAGGGCCAAATGTTAGTCACTTTACTCAAAGATGGGGACAGCCTGGGCAAGGAGTTGGGCACATAGTGGGACTGTCGCAGGGACCTCACTTGGGGGAGGGTCAGGGTAGACCTGAGGATGTGTGGAAACCAGGCTGTAAGGCAACCCCCAGCACAGACTGCTTGAGTTTGCCTTCAGGTCTGACCCCATGAGCTGAGATGTTAGGAAAAAGGACCTCTGTGAAGCAGGGAGGGCAACTGTTTCCAGAATTAAGTTTCCTTTTTTTTTTTATTTAAAGATTTTATTTATTTATGTATACAAGCTAGGGTACAGGCCAGAGGCGTGGGGCGGCGAGAGGGCTCACCAGAGACAGAGTGGGGAGCACAACAGGCAGATGGATGGAAATACACTGCTGAGGGGAGCAGCGGTTGAGGCAGGAGAGGTCTGCCGCACCATGTGGGAATCCCCCCGGCCGGGCGTCGAACTTGCGTCAGCCGCTGCTGACAGCTCCACAGCGCAGTACTCAACCACTGCGCCACCAGGGAGGCCCCCAGAATTAAGTTTCTTGATGTAAAACGCTTAGAATAGTGTCAGGTACACAGTCCTCAGTTGACATTAGATATTATTGTTATAGACAAATATAGACAATAATACTCAAACCCACCCTAATGGGCTTTAATTGACTGTTGACATTTGGTGTCTTCCACTGGACTCTGAGCTCCCCAGGTCTTTATCTCCGATGCCTGGCATAGCTCAGGGACTCGAAACTATGCGTTGAAAGGATGAACACATGAACGAGTGACTTAGGACGGGTCGGGCATCCGGAGATCCTCCCGGAAGAGGCAGCACTTGGGAAGGGGCGCTGCAGAGGGAGAGGAGACACTGAAACAACATCAGGGAGGCCTCTGGCTGGGTTGGCAGCCATGAGGCCTTCAGGAGCCTCTTAAAGGGAGGTGCCCAAGCAGGCCTGAGGGGTGTCAAGAGGGAGGCTAGAGGGAGACTCAGCTGGCCGGAGCATGACAACACTGCCCGCCATGTCCCCTGTCCTGTGTCATGGGGCCTTGGGGCTGGATGAGGGCTGCCTCTGAGGTGAGGATGAAGGGAAAGGCAGGGGAGGCAACCCTTCAGCCCTTCTTCCTCCTCTGCTCAGGCACTTGGAGCCGTTTATGGAGTCTGGAAGTCTGTTGTCACTGGGAGAAAAACCAGCTTCCCCCTCAGACTCCTCAACTGGAGGGTAGTGGGGGGCAGGGGGTAGGGGGGAACAAGTGTTGGAGATAAAGGGATTTAAACAAATAAACTCCTCTATGGGAGACTGAAAACAGGAAATGGTGTGAGCTTC